>WEIV01030019.1:0-90041 GCA_013390005.1 Calyptomena viridis | reverse complement strand
CAGCACCCAGAGACCCAGCACCCAGAGACCCAGCACCCAGAGACACAGCACCCAGAGACCCAGCACCCAGAGACCCAGCACCCAGAGACAGCTCCATCAGGCACCAGCTCCAGCACACAGCCATACAACTGGGGTTTGGGTGGGAAGGGACCTCAAAGACCGACCTCCTGTCATGGGCAGAGACACCTTCCACTAGCCCAGGTTGCTTGAAGCCCTGTCCAACCTGGCCTTGAACTTCCAAGGATGGGGAGTCCACAACGTCTCTGGGCAACCTGTGCCAGGGCCTCACCACCCTCCCAGGGAACAATTTCTACCTAATATCTCATCTAAACATACGCTCCCAGCTTTTCTTTCTTTTAATTCTTATCTTTATCTCCCACCAAAAATTAGCTCTTACCTTCCCCCCTCCCCTCTCCTTCAGAATTAAACCCCATGATGACCGGAATGTTTTCGCTAGTTACACAGGAAACACATGGTTTTCCAGCTCTCACACAATACCATGCCAGGTATCCAAGCACATGCTGGAGGGACCCCCTCAGAGCTGAACCAGTGGGATAATCAGTGGGGTGAGTGGATAGAGAGCTTTGGGAAAACACACTGGTAAAGCCAGTGGAGCTAAGGTCGGGATGGGCACAACGCTCCCTGGCCTTCCCAAAGCTCCCTGCCTGGGGAAAACGGTAATCCTGGAGAGAGGAATGGCAGCATTTGGGTCCCAACATCTTGAAGGCAGTCTAAGCATCTTGGAAATACAGATGACAGTTGCTTGGCAACTGCAGCTACAAAAAGATTTTCAAAGTAAGCAGCAGCCGAGGGCAGCGGGTGGGAAGTTCAGCAGCACAGGCACTCAATAATCCCAGGTTTGCAGCAGGGAAGAGGAACAAGAGGGGAATTTCTAGCAACCCCCTGCCTAAAAAAAGCACAGACCACTCACTTGGATGCACATGAAGCCATTTGATCAAGAGTTGTTGGGACAAGGCAGCAATGGGCAAGTTGTGTCTGTCTTTCCAAGGGGCCAACAGGAGAATGTGGTCAGGATGGGAGTCCAAAGAGGAGGTTATTTGCTCTGCAAACCCACTCACTCACCTGGTTGTGGCTCAGGACAGTCAAGAGTTTGGGATTTCAAGGCTTTGTGCATCACAAGAACCATGACTGAACACTGTGGCAAGAGCAGGAGGCTCCACAACAGCTCCCACCTTTCAGGAGGGATGGAGTAGCTGGCAACAGGAAAGAATCCAACCAGCTCTGTAACAAACCTAGACAGAACTACTGGAACCATCAAAACAGCCCATGAGTCTCACTTGAGCAAATATACTGAAAAAAGGAGAGGAAATATCAAAGCTCACATATTTTCCATGGTAAGCAGCTTAAACCTCAACAGAAGAAACCAGGGAATAACCACTTGTTGAGGGGAGATGTGCCACGTGCTGGTTCCAGGCTGGACAAAGCACTGAAATGTTGGTTTCATTTATCCTTTCAGCACAGTGACAAAATTGCTGAGCAGAAAATTACTGCCTTCAGAGGGCTGATGGTGATGGCTGACTGAGCTGATGGTGTGGAAATCGCACCTGAGATCAGTATTAAAAAAAACAACAGAATGGAATAACAATAACCATTAAAAAACCCAACCAGCTTTTTCTCTCCCCTCCCGTGTTTCTCCTCCCCATGCCAAGAGTGATTGGCCACAGCCCTTCAGCAGATCCCTGCACTAATTCCTGGGATGCTGAACCTTTGAATTTGCCACTCAGCAGCTGAAAAATGAATCCCAGGGTTTTTTACTTTTTTTAAGAGTAGCTTTGGGAGCTGCCAACAAATTGAGTGTCATTTGGACACTGACATGAAACTTGCAGTGCTGTAAGAATTCACCAGGGCTTTGCAAAGAACATCACCATCATCATCATCTTCACCACCACCTTGGGAGCGTCCGATGTGATGTTTGGAATTCTGCTTAATTGGCTCCTTGCAAGTTGAGCCTGCAACATGACAGCCTCAAAACTCTGACTAAAAATAAAGGCTAGAGCTTTGTCAAATGAGGTCTTGCAGCCGCCTCAGGAAGCTGCAGACAGGGAAGGGATCTGAGCTGTGTCTGACAAGGCCCTTCATCTCACCCATGCAGGATCTCGCCTTCCTGCAAGGGCCTTACAGTGCAAAATGTATTTATATTGTGCTGCTGCTCTGCAAAGCAGGTGTTAGATAATTCAGTAATTAGTATGCACATCTAACTTCGTTGCAGCCTCTGTTGATCTCTCAATTATAGTTAGCTGGGTCCTCTGAAGTTTGCAGTAGTTAATTAAAGCATCATTGAACAGCAGCTCCCGGCGCTGCCTGTGACACACCCATGTCCAGCTGGAGCTGGTGGGAATTCTGACCCACACAGCCACATCAGGGGCTTGGAACTGCATGAGCTTTAAGGTCCCTTCCAACTCAAAACATCTTGGGATTCTGTGAGATAATCTGAAAAGCACTGGTTTGCTGCCAGTAAAATTTGGAGGGAAAAATGGGGTTAAAGAAAAATTTTAAACGGCACCAGTGAGACAACAGGGAATAAAGACACCCCTGCACACCCCCACCCAATCCCTGTGGCTTTCTGTGCAAATCCAATCCCAACAAGGCAGGGAGCACAGAGAGGGTGAGGATAACAGTGGGATACAACACAAAGCAAATGTTCAAAATGTGGACAACACACGTCTGAACTGTTTTAACAGAATCCCAGACTGGTTTGGGTGGGAAGGCACCTTAAATCCCATCTCATCCCACCCCCTGCCACAGGCAGGGACACCTTCCACTATCCCAGGTTGCTCCAAGCCCTGTCCAACCTGGCCTTGGACACTTCCAGGGATGGAGCAGCCACAGCTTCTCTGGACAACCTGTGCCAGGGCCTCCCCACTCTCACAGCCAACAATTCCTTCCCAATATCCCATCTCTCCCTGCCCTCTGGCAGTGGGAAGCCATTCCCTATGTTCTGTCCCTCCATCTATTGTCCAAAGTCCCTCTCCAGCTCTCCTGGAGCCCCTTTAGGCACTGGAAGGAGCTCTGAGGTCTCTCTGGATCCTTCTTTCCTCGAGGCTGAAGAGCCCCAGATTTGTGAGCCTCTGAACTCCTGAACACCACAAACTGTACCCAGCAGTTTGAAAACCAGCTACTGGTAAATAATTGAAGTTGTCATGTCATCTCCAACATCTGAAACCTGTTTTTCAGAACCTCATGATAATCACTGAAGTACAGTTTAGCATTTATCCTATAAATATTAGAGAAGCTGTGTGAGCACATCATTTCCAATTCCAAAGGCAGGCCCGTAAGCTGAACTTTGGGGAAATCCATGTGAAGGATACATGAAGCACGGAGAGGAGCACGAGGCAACATGATCAAAACCAGGAGGTTTTTCAAACACTTCTCTCAAATACCTGCTGATGATTTTTACAAGAGCTTCCTGCAGAAACAGGGGCCTTCGGGGACTTGGCAGAACGTATTGTCCAGGTACAAGGTAAATAAACAGCCTAAAAGGCAGCGCCTGCGGGAATCTCTTGGAGACTCCAGAAATTCCATTACAGAGGATTATGGTCTTTGATATCAATGCAGAACAGACATGAGGCTTCCAAGTGAGACCCAGAAACCCAGAAAGCAGCAAAAGGCAGAGCTTTGAGGAGGCAAAACTCCTGCAAACCTTGAGAAAATAATCCATGTTTGATGCGCATCCCCAGCCAAGCTCCGGGGCTGCTTCCCGAATTCCCACCATCACCTGGAGGACGTTGGCTGTGGAGAGGCACCATCAGTACGGACAAAAGGCCCACGTGGTGCATTAGGAGCTCCAACACCTGCAATCAGGACAAAGTACCTTTCCAGGTGGCTTTATCACTGACCCCACATGGAAGGGAACTCCCTGGGAGCCTCCAAGCAGGGCCCAGGGAAAGGCATAAACAAAAAAGCCATGTTTTGAAAAATTAAGAAAGCAATTTAGAAGTGGATAATTAGATCTCCTTTTTGTGCTGCACTGGGAAAATTAAATTACTTTTTTATGAAGGTGTGTGTATCAGCTCTGAGAGTATTGTGGGGAAAGATTATTTTTCTAATATTCTTTTTCTCTCCCTTCCCTGCCCCAATTCCCCAGCTCTCTGCTCCTCACACATCCAAGGAAGTGGCACTTGTAGCCTTCAGCTGTGGCAGGCGTTCATCTCCAATAATTGCGTTTGCTGCATAAATTGCCAGTGACATGGAGAATAAAATTAGCTTCAAATGAACCCAAATGGCAAATCTCAAACAAGTATCAGATGGAAGAACTCATTAATCCTCATTTCAGAACGGGCAAAGCGTCGGGGCGGCTGAACTGGCCTCGTGTCTGCCAGGAGGGTGGGTTCCCCTTGGAGATGGTGCTGGAGCTCAGCTTGTCACCACCTTAGAGGTGAACCAGACTTTAATAGACATTCAGGTCTACATGAAACTGCTGCCTGTCACAGCACTGATTCCACCCTGCTTGGGAAAACCCTCCCCACACCAGCACTACAAAGCTCCACCTGGCACTGCCCAATTCTTCTCAGGAGACAAGAGAAAAGAAACTTATCCAAACTGGCACCATATCACACCCAGGCTCCTTCTGCCTGACTTCTGCATCCAGCATCTCCTTGGAGGGAGCTACAACCTGATGGGGATGGGTACCCATCTAACAGAATTGTTAAGACTCTAAAATGCCTCTAAGATCAAGTCCAACCATCAACCAGCACCACCACCATGTTCACCAATAACCATGTCCCTGAGCACCACATCCACATGTTTTCTGAACACTTGTAGGGTGGTGATTCCACCTCTGCCCTGGGCGGTGCCAATGCTTGGCACTTGTTCATCTTTCTATGAACAGATTTTCACCAATATCCAACCTGAATCTTGCCTGGTGCAACTTGAGGCCATTTCCTCTTGCCTGTCCCTTGTTCCATGTGAGCAGAGCCCGACCCCCTCTGGCTCCCCTCTCCTCTCAGGGAGTTGCAGAGAGCCAGAAGGTCCCCCCTGAGCCTCCTTTTCTCCAGGCTGAGCCCCCCTGCCTCCCTCGGCTGCTCCTGGGGCTCCAGCCCCTTCCCAGCTCTGTTCCCTTCCCTGCACACGCTCCAGCCCCTCCATGTCTCTCTTGTCTGAGGGTCCCAGAGCTGCCCCAGCACTGGAGGTGCCCCAGCACAGGGGACAGTCCCTGCCCTGGGCCTGGGACACGCCATGGCTGGCACAGCCCAGGGGACATTGGCCTCTTGCCCACCTGGGCTCACGTTCAGCCCCTGCTGACCAGCACCCCCAGGTCCTTTCCCTCTGGGAATTTTCCAGCCCCTCTGCCTGGAGCACTCCATGGGACTGTGCTGACCCGGGTGCAGGACTCAGCACTTCACCCTGGCTGCCTCTGCTCTCACACACAGAGTTTTGGTGCTGCTGCCTTGGCCCTGGATCCAAATCCCCCTGTGTGTGTCCCGTGTCCGTCCCCATGTCGCACTGCTGTGCTGCTTTTGCTGACTTTATTTAATGAGGTTTATTGTTTGTGCTGCATAATTTTCAAAGGCATGTCACCCACTTGGAGATGGCCCTCAGATCTCCAGCGTGGGGAGGGGGGAGGGTCCTTTGAAGCCGCAGTCACTAATTCAGGAGCTGCTTTCTGCATTTACCAGCACACGTGTTTGAAGCACAGAGAAGCCACTGTGGAGACATCTGAGAGGTGTCCCCTGGTAGTGCACATTAGACAGAGCGATTAGAAAACTGCCAGGCCTGCCGTCCTCCCCTGCTTTGTAACTTCCCTCCAGATATCAAAAAAAGATTGTCTGGAATATCAAACTCTCGCTGTCTGGCTCTGATGATGGCTTCTCAGCACTAAAGACCACATGGAACAAAGAGTTCACTTTAATTATCAGCAGAGCCCTTTTTCCTAACCCGTTTGTTGAAGCTAAAAAAGCCAAAACAAACCACAAAAAAACCCAACAAAAAACCAACCCAAACCACAAAAAAACCCCACCACACAAAAATAAAATGAAACAAAACAAAAAACCAAATAAAAAACCCTCTAAAAAACTCCATGCAGGCAGTTGGAAACAGAAGTGTTGTGTTGCTGAGAAGCACAACTGTTCAGAAGCCAGTAATTCAGGCAGGCACAGTTTTGTTTTCAACATTCCTGGTGGTTTCCCTCGATGTTGGAGCCCCATCCACTCTTGAAGTTACAGTAGAAACAAACCTGTTCTGGTCACACCAACTCTATTCTGACACAGTCAGTCACCCTTAGGTCTGTTCCCTGAACTCCAAGCCTTTCTGTACCTGTGCCATTCACCAGCAAGGCAGGTTGAAGACAAAATTACTCTCTTTATTAAGAGAGCAATTGATTTCCTGCATACATGAAAATACTCCGATCATCCCTTGCTCAACCCTTCTCTTATTCTTAGCTTATCCACAGAGACTGACCTTCACCCTCAAGAACAAAACTTTTAGCTTTTGGGAGAGGACACACAGGCACCTGAGGATAAAAATTCAGAATTTCCCTTTATTTATTCCCTTTATTTTCCCCTTGCAAGTTGTGCCAGAGAAGGTTTAGATTGGATATTAGGAAAAGTTTCTGTATGGAAAGGGTTGTAAAGCATTAGAACAGGCTGCCCAGGGCAGAGGTGGAGTCACCATCCCTGGAAGTGTCCAAAAACTGGGTGCATGTGGCACTAGAGGACATGGTTTAGTGGTGAACAAAGAACCACAGAATCATTAAGGTTGGAAAATACCTCCAAGGCCATTGAGTCCAACTTGTGCCCCATCCCCACCTTGTCCCCCAGCCCAGAGCACCCAGTGCCGCGTCCAGTCGTTCCTGGGACGTCCAGTTGTTCCTGGGACGCCTCCAGGGATGGGGACTGCAAACCTCCCTGGGCAGCCCCTTCCAATGCCTGACCACCCTTTTCAGGAAGAAATTTCTCCTGATGTCCAACCTGAGTCTCTCCTGGCACAGCTTGAGGCTGTTTCTTCTTGTCTTGTCCCTTGTTCCCTGGGAGCAGAGCCCGACCCCCACGGTGGTGGTGTTGGGCTGACGGTTGGACTTGATGATCTTGGAGGTCTTTTCCAACCTGAAAAATTCTAAATTCCTATGATTTGTTGTCAGCAGTCCAGATAAAGGTTCTGACCCCAAATCCTCATGACAGGTCCTCAGACCCCCTTTTTGGCAAACCCACCACCACCAACTCCTGCTGGAGCCTCCCCAGCAGCTTCTCCTGTTTCACCCACAGACTCCAAGCCTTACAAAGGGCGCCAGGGAACCCAACAGCCACAATCCACACACGCAAACCTTCCTTACATTCACACAGACGAGAGACACATTAACAAGCTGCCAACAAAGGTAACCAACCTGCTGCTGCTCATTATGGCAGGAAACTTCTCTCCCTGTTCCAACACAGGCGCAGCCTCAGCGTTGCTGGCCCTGGTATCACTCAGGCAGTTATTTTTATATACCTCAGCAATATGTAGCAATTAGCACAGGTAACACTAATTAGATCTTACATTGTAATGCAAGTCCCTCTAAACTTTAGTCATAACATCCCTGGCTCCTAATGACTGCAAGGTCATCTTGGCATCCTGCGTGATCGCCTGGATGCTAATGAACCCATTGCTATGCATGGGAACATCACAGCTTTTCCCTGGGTAGCTTTTACCATTTACCAGTGGACACTTGGTTTAAACTGCTGCTGAGCACAACGTGGGCTTCAAGAAGACACCCAAGCACCCCGATTAACTGCAGCACTTTGGAGCTCCCAAGGAAGCAGGACCCCATGGCAAACCTGCTCCGAGGGCAGAGGAATGCTTGTTTGAAGGGATTAGCTTGAGATTAGGATGGCATGAGACTCCAGGAGGCAGAAAACCTGAATTTCCATTGTACTTCACAATGGAAAAAGCTGGAAGACAACAGGCTTACAGGCAGCTTAGTGCTGTTCCTGTGTCTTTTCCATCATGTATGTCCTAATCCCCTTAGCAGACAGCACGGCATCACGTCAGGAGGACATGCTTTGATTCCCTCAGTCTCCCCACCTCCTGCCACCAGCAGGGCTGAATAAATCAGAAAAGGTGGCATTTACCAAAAGAAAATTCATTTAAAGATTTGAAAACAACATGCATGGACTTTATAATTAGCTTTTTAATTAAATTCCTATTCTCCTCTAATTACTATGCTTGCAAAGACAAATTCTAGCAGCTATAATTGTTTTAGGAAGAGCAACTGGATTATTCCAAGACTGAAATCATCCATGTTACAGGCTGTGGGAATGCTGGGAGCCCCAGGCTCGGCCCTGTTGAGAAGGGGAAGCTGTGATGGTCCCTGCACAGCCAGGCTCTGATGGGATCCTGTTCTGTCTCATGGTTTGGAGCACAGAGCATTGCTGCTGGGAACTGAATCAGGAAAAGACACTGCCCAGATTGCAAAATGTGCAACAACCCTCAGTCCAGGACAGATCTTCCAAGACTTCCAAAGACTTTCCTCGAGCAAAACAAACAAACTAAAAAATCTGCATCCTGTCTTCAATACACCCTGGAAACAGAATCCCAGAATTCTTCAGATTGGAAGGGAACTTAAATCCAATGTCATTCCACCCTCCTGCCATGGGCAGGGACACCTTCCACTATCCCAGGTTGCTCCAAGCCCTGTCCAACCTGACACTTCCAGGGATGGGGCAGCCACAGCTTCTCTGGGCACCCTGTGCCAGGGCCTCCCCACCCTCACAGCCAAGATTTCCTTCTCAATACCCCATTTATCCCTGCCCTCTGGCAGTGGGAAGCCATTCCCTGTGTCCTGTCCCTCCATCCCTTGTCCCAAGTCCCTCTCCAGCTCTTGGAGCCCCTTTAGGCTCTGGAAGGGGCTTCAAGGTTTCGGTGGAACCTTTTTTTCTCCAGGTGAACTCTCCCAGCTCTCTCAGACTTTCCGTGATGGGAAACTGCATCAAACCAGGAGGGAGGGAAGGGTGTAAAGAAGTTTTCAGTCTCTGGCTGGAGGCTGGGTATGGCAGACAATAAAATCAGAGTGAACAAATACATCCCATGACACATCTCCTGAACTTGGGTTACTCACTAAAAAACCAAGGAGAAGCCATGCTGGGACTCATTTTCCAGGCCCCAAGAATCAATGCCTGCAGTAACTAAAGGACTTTAACATTAGCTGAAAATAGCTGCTAGTGTTCCAGACTCTGCAGCATTTGGGCTTTGAGCTCTGAGCTTTCCTTGCTGCCGGAGTGGCCGGACAGATCATGCCTGGCTGCGTCATGGGCCATGCTCAGCAGAGGCTGGAAGCATCTCCCTGCAGCAGTCAATGGGCTTGAACTTGCTAAAGAAAAATTTACCACGAAGAGAAAGAAAAACGTACTGGAAGTAGGAGGAATCACACAGAATACACTGATTTGGAAGAGGAACAAAAGGATCATCCTGGTCCTGCACAGGCCCCTCCCCAAGAGTCCCCCCTGTGTCCCAGAGGATCATCCCACCCCTCCTGGAGCTCTGGCAGCCTTGCCCTGGGGAGCCTGGGCAGTGCCCACTCACCCTGTGGGCAAAGCACAACCTGGTGCTGAGCTCCAACCTCCCCCTGCCCTGACACAACTCCAGCCATTCCCTGGCTCCTGGCCCTGGTGCCCCAGAGCAGAGCTCAGTCCCTGTCCCTCCTCTGCCCCTGCCCAGAGAGTTGTCCCTGCAATGAGGTCTCCCCTCAGGCTCCTCTTCTCCCCCTGAACACACCCAGTGCCCTCATTGCTCCTCACACCTTCCCCTCCAGGTCCTTCCCCATCTTCATTCCCTCCTTTGCACACTAATAGCCAAGTCCACACTCTGCAGAAGCTGGAAGCATCTCCTTGCATAAAAGTCCATTGGCTTGAACTTCCTAAAGAGAAATTTGCCAACAAGAGAAAGAAAAACATGCTGAAAGCAGAAGGAAGAAATCCTTCAATCCCGACTACAAACTCCCTGGGGCAGAGGTTGGGCTTTGTGATTTTAAAAGCAATTTAGGCTGATTTCCCTCCCCGTTTTGATGGAAAAGCAAGGGCAGGTAGAACAGCTAAATCCCTCAGACTGCTCCCTGAATCTCAACCCGCGTCTTTAGCACGACTTAAGCCAAGACTCTGCACACTGCAAGCGCCAAAACAATCAGCCAGCAGGATTCTGAAATTCAAAAGAGCCCTTTTTGCAAAGCGCCGACCTAAGGGAGCTCCGAGGCAGCTCCGGCGCTGCCGCTCGGGTCTGACGCAGCGAGGAGAGGGGGCTGCAGTGGATTTGTTGGCTGAGAGAACAGTCTATTCTCATGCTCAGATAATGCAGAAATAAAGTGCATTTGTAACAGACAACAAAAGGATTATCCCCCATTCATTTCAAAGCACCTTTCATTCCACTCAGGGATTACATTTTCCTTTACTTATCTTGCAAATGGTTTTTCATAAGAGCGCGTGGCTTATGGCAAATACCAAAATGTGGTTGGGACAATGAGAGCATGTAGTGCAGGAGAGAGCTCCTGTCCCAGCACACACTCACTGCTGTAATCTACTGCCTTACAAGGGTCACTCTTCTGAAAAGCCGAGGCTTTGAGTGGATCAGCTCTGGAACCTTTGGCACACTTCAGATTCGGGGGGAGTTTGTTACAAGTGCAGCTTCAGCTTTCACATCTTGTCATCGGAGGAGAACAACAGCGCTTTGCACTTCTGTCGGGTCCATCTGCCCAGAATCTCAAAGCACTTCTGCAAACAAGAATCCCATCCAGTAAACAAAATCTAACACCCCCCACCCTCCCCTTCTTGGCTTGCTGAAAAGCAAGTGCTTCTTCACTTTTACAAACCTAGAAAGCTGGTGCATCACAGCAAAATTCAAGTGCTCACCACACATGGGAGAATCCGGGGCAGAGACACCCAAGAGCCCCCACGTATCCCCTTTCTCCAGTGAAAATAAGCAGACCAAGAGGATTAAGATGACTCTGTTCCAAGGAAGAGCCTACACTTGGACGATCAATTGGACTAGAAACTGCTACCAAGACCTGGTTCCCCCAGGATCAGCAACTCCCGTCTCAGTGACTCAAACCCATCATTTTACAGACTTGCATGAAACAAGCTTGCCTGGTCTAAGCCCAGATGTGAGGAGTGAGGAGTTGGGAATACCAGAGCTGAGCTCTGCAAGCCAGAGCATCAGGTCAAGGTAACCAACTCACTAGTTACAACCATTCGGCCTCTTTCTGCCTCACACTACTGCAAAATTCAGGTTTCTCACCAAAAGAAAGTAACCTGGGGCTGCAGGAGCAGGTGGTTTGATGCTCTCTGTAAATCGATGACTCTTGAAGAGCTATGATTGATTGGAGCTGGGGAGGGGACACCTTTTCATGCCCAAAAGACAGATAGTCTCTGCTTACTCCATCTTAGCTTTCCGAGTAAAAATGGCGGAGAACACAGTTCTTGCCATTACGGTGTCACTCAGCCAAAAAATAATCCCCCACCATTTTTGTCAACCCCCACCCTGACAGAAAGCATTCACTTATCTCTCCTGTCCTGCTGCTCCTGATAGAGTAAATTACAGCATCATCGAGGAGCTGTAGGAACAACCCTGCTCTTCACTGCTGCTCCCTTATGATTGATTCCCCGTGGTCGCCTTCAGTACCCCCAGAAATGCCCTGTCCTGTGAGAGATAACAGTGCCAGAGGAGCATAAATAATCCTGCTGCAAGGACTTGATTTCCCCAACGGAATGTGAGCTGCTCCTTTAAATAACCAAGGGCAACCAGAGGCAGCACAGTAACAAAGAGGGCATGGAATTAAGGAAAAAGTGGGAAAATGTGCCACTGCAAGGCACAGCTGATGAGGTGCCTGCAGCACTGGCACTGGGGGCTGCTCACCACAGCCCTGCATCGATCTCAGCAAGCCCAGACTTCCCAGTACAAACCAGCACTGGAGGCTGGAGCTGATACACAATTGGCCCCCTTTGCCTTATCATTGATCAGCCACTTTCAGCTCTTTGTTTATGGAACTATTTGGTCTTGTGTAAGAGCTGCAGGGCTTTTATTCCCCCCTCCTCTTTCTAATGGATTGAAATTTTCAAAGGAAAAAGAAATCCAGACAATATGACCACACTCTGCAAATCAATGCATCTTGTGGATAATAATACTCGAGATTTATGTAACATTTAATGTTTGCTAAGTGCCTTGGAAAAAATAAATTAACCTGCAAAACTGCATTGAACTGGGTAAGTATATTAATACAGCTGTACCATGGGGAGAAACTGAGTCAAAGGGGTTCAAACAGCAGAAGAAAAGTATCTGATGCTGCTTTAACCAGCAGACTGGGCTGTCATGGGGACTCTGCACTGATCTATACGGGTTGTACAAATCAAAGGTTATGCTACAGATCCCCAGTGACACTTGTTTGAGTTGGGAGAACAAGGTTTGAGTCAGGAGACTAACATTTAAGTCATGCTTAAGACCAAACCGAAGAGAAAACAGCCAAAGCACTGGAAACCTTGAATGACTCAACACATCCTTGGGTTAAGGACAAAGTTATGGCCTTGTTTCAAACCATCCAGGCCTTGGACAAGCAAAATGCCAAAGGCAGCATGGCTGACTTCACCCCAGAGCTGGAAAAGGGAAACAGAGCTGGTGAGGNGATCCCCAGTGACACTTGTTTGAGTTGGGAGAACAAGGTTTGAGTCAGGAGACTAACATTTAAGTCATGCTTAAGACCAAACCGAAGAGAAAACAGCCAAAGCACTGGAAACCTTGAATGACTCAACACATCCTTGGGTTAAGGACAAAGTTATGGCCTTGTTTCAAACCATCCAGGCCTTGGACAAGCAAAATGCCAAAGGCAGCATGGCTGACTTCACCCCAGAGCTGGAAAAGGGCAACAGAGCTGGTGAGGGCTTTAGAGAGTCAGTCCTGTGAGGCTCAGCCTGGACAAAAGGAAGCTCAGGGGGAACCTTCTCTCTCCAACTCCATGACAGGAGCAGGGAACCAGGTGGGGGTCGGGCTCTGCTCCCGGGGAACAAGGGACAGGACAAGAGGAAACAGCCTCAAGTCGCACTGGAGGAGGTTCAGGAGGAATTTCTTCACAGAAAGGGTGGTCAGGCATTGGAAGGGGCTGCCCAGGAAAGTGGTGGAGTCCCCATCCCTGGAGGTGTCCAAGGAAGGATCGGATGTGGCACTGAGTGCTCTGGGCTGGGGGCAAGGTGGGGATGGGTCACAGGTTGGACTCAATGGTCTCACAGGTCTTTTCCAATCTCAATGATTCTGTGATTCTAAGAAGGAACAACTGACAAATACCAACACGAAAGGTGTTCAACCCATTGATCCTGGCAGGCAGGTTCCTGGGTTCACCAAGCAGTGGGGCAGAAAAAACACGATTTTGTATCTTTGGCAAAGCTGGCAACTCCCTACAGACACGTATCTGTATCCACAGGAGCACCTGGAGCATCCATATGTATCCAGAGAGATGTTCCACACCACCACACACCAAAGGCCTGAGAGCCTGGAAGGAAGCTGAGCCCTGGGCACAGGACCCAGCTGCCCCCATGCCCCTGGAACTGGGACCTAGAGGTGATGTGCTTATACCAGCCAGGAAAACCATCCTGCAGACAGAACTCACTGGCCCAGGAGACACAGGAGAGCACTCCCATATGTAAACAGGAGATCAATGTGCTTTCCAGAAGACAGATTATTTGTGCAGATGTTGGTGCTCTTCACAGCAGCTTCCATTTGAAGGTGAACAGCAGCACAGCACACTTCAGCAAAAGCTCATTTAATTCTCATCATTACCAGGTCCCTAATGTATAATTGATCCTTAGCTCATCTGGTAACTCAGGCACCAGCAGCTATAGCTCCCAGGGATACAGTCCTGCCTCCGCCCAGAAGGGCCCCAGAGAGCAGAAACCAATTCCAGTGAAATGGGGAAGCCACAGCATCCAGGATGCAGGACAGCTGGAGTTAATACATGTCCCAGGGCCCTGGGGCAAAGCCTCAGCTCTTCCTGCTGCAGCACCACACACTCCGAGTTCAGCACACTCCTGTCAGGGAGGGCTCACAGCCCCACTCTGAGGAGCCACGTTTGGCTCCAAATCGGAAAACTTGAAATTGAACCTTGCCTGGGGTTTTACTCCTCAGTTTTGCAAGAAAAAACCCAAAAAAACCCCAAACCTAAAGAACCCCCACTGCTGCTGAAAGCTGAGTTTGGGTTGTTTGTGGCCTAATCCAAGAGCTCTGTATGCTCTAATCCAAGACCAGACCTACCCTCAGGTCAAATTAAAGCCAAAGCAAGGCTTTTTGCTCAATTTTGATGCACAAGCACAATGTAGGCTTGAGATGCACCCAAAATTTCAAGGCTGGCTGAGCACTAATAACAGGAGTCTCAGGCACTCTCCCTGCTCTGATACTATTGATAGAAATCGAATCCTCTGGAACCCAATGGCTCTTCCCAACAGTGTCCACACAGAAAACACACCCATGGACTCACTTCCAGTCTTGTATTTGGAATAGCTAATGAGAGCTCTGCAAAGGAGGGTTTGTCTGTCACAAGCTCTTTCAGATGGAGGTTCCCAACCTCCAGTTGTTGAGTAACACTGAGAAATCCCAGGATTTTGCTGTCCATCCTTCTGGCTTAGTCGGGACGCACCCTCAGCAAAGCCCTGACACTGCATGACAGGAATGACTCAAGTTTTCTCATGGAACATGAGCCCACGACTTGCCAATAATGGAGCAAAGCAGGTGAAGAGAAGGAGAGGTTGGAAAATACACCAAGCCCAGCATTGTTTGTGGAGCAACAGGAGATGTGACGCCAAAACACAGCTGGCTCCCACCTGCCCCAGGCTCACCTCCCTTCAAAGGATGAAAAGAACAAGTAATTAAACAATGGCTTTGCCATAAGTGCTGGACTTCAGAGGCTGCTTTTTCCTTTCTTCTTTTTTTTTGTAAGAGGAGGACAAGGGGAAAAAAAGATTTAAGATAATGGCCTTTTTCTCTTCAGAATAAATTAAGCTCAAAGATAGAGAATCCCATTACTAATGCCTTTTAGCAAAGCCCAGACATTCTTTTAAAGTCAAACTTTAAAGTGTAACGTGCAGTGATCTCGTCGAAATCTTTCCTGTAATGATATTTAAGTGATGGCCAAGTCTATCAGTGGGTTCAGCAGAAGTACTGATTGCATATCTTCAAGGGAACGAGGCACTGCAGAGCTGTGGCAAAGGGAACTCATGCTGCTGATATAAAAGTTGCCTTTAAAACTACACACACACAGTTGCTGGTAACTAATTATTCCAGGAGTCAGGACAGAAGAAAAGAAAAAGGTAAAGAAATCAAGGCAAAGGATCCGCCTCAAGGAGGAGAATGTGGGACACACAGCTCTGATGTGAGGTAGGAAAACTTGTTCCCATCCCTTCTGTGCACCCTTCCTGAATTTAATATTCTTTTCAAATGCTTCTTCCCTCCTTTGAGCAGGAGGAAAGCTGACAAAAGCACGATCTTCACATCTGCTCCGGGAAAATAAGATATAAAAGGTAAGGTGGTGCTGGGGGGAGGCTGGAGATGGCTCACATGGCTACCTAAAAAAAGGCCACCCCTTATGAAACCCAACGCCTGAGGTCCCAAAACTGCAGTGAAACAGGGCAGGGTGACCTCACCTCACACTGACCCGTCGGAATTTGGGGCCATGGGCTCAGGTGGTCCCTTGGGCTGCAGTATTGGCAATTCTACAAGTACATCTGGGAACCAGGCTGCAAAAGGCAGAGCATCCCCCTTCCCCATCCAAGCCCCCAAGTGGCACAGACGCAGCAAAAGGTCGGACCCGGAGCTGCAGGAGGAGCCGTTCCTTGTGTGGCACCGACCTCCGAGGGCACAGGGAATTTATAGCAATGCCTCCAGTGCCAGGGCAGCCTCTCCATCTGCTGCAGCCTCCCCAGCTGAACCACTGCCCCAGGCTGGGGAGAAGGAAGAGCCCCCGTGACTTTAAAGGAGCAGGGTCACGGTGAAGAGACAGGAAATACCCTCTGTTTGCTCTGCAGTTGCAAAGCCCCTTCCCCACCCAGACCCCCCTGCCCTGACAGGTTCAGGGGGTCTCTTTCTGTCCCTGTCCAAGCCCAGCTTTACAAAAAAAGGGAAAGGCAGCAGATGTTCAGAAAACAAGAGTTAAAAAGATCAAGGGAAACGACCTGGACAGGCAGGAATAGCTGCACACGCTGAGCACTCTCCAAACACCACTCCATATGGATGCAGCTTTGACCTGCACATGCACCCTCATCCTTCAGCCTCTATAAACCATGTGTTCAAAAGTTTTGGCCAAAAGCTTTCTGGCTAGTCTTTTTGGAAAGAAAAAGGCAGCCCTGGTTTAGTCTTGTCTCATGCACAGGCACCGCCACACCTGCTGCAAACCTCTGTCCCCTGGTGCTTCTGCTGCAAAGAGGCTGCTGTTCTTATTTAAGGCAGTGTGGTAGGACAGGTTAAAGAAAATGCCTGATGGACACAGGGGTGAGGTGTAATCAGCTGCAGTCAGGTTTGAGCCCTCCCAGAGCTGGTGTGATCCTGTCTAACCCATTCCAAAGCTGTTTGCTGCTAAAGCAATAGAATAATGTAATGTACAACAGTCACTCCACCCTCACCCCATACCCTCATTTCATCCCCTAAATCGTTTTCCTACATGGACCGCCCAAACACAGGCTTGACCCAAAAATGGATTAGAAAATCAAAGAGTGCTGAACATCTTTCTCCCACTCTCAAGACAACAAAACACTTCAGTGCAGTCAGGAATTAGCACCTGCTCCAGCATCCTTCGATCCCAAGGGAAAGGCTGCGAGAAACACCGAGAGCTGAACACAAATGACAACACCTCCAGCTCCTGGACTCTCCTCCAGATGGATTAATTACCACCTCACTGCTTGATGGGCACATCCAGAGGCCTCCCCTCTGTTTTTTAAATGGGCTTTTGATTTAAGGAATTATAATTTAAAAGACACTGAACATTAACCGTCATCGACTGTGCATTTAAGGGGGGGGAGGGGAGCAGCAAGTTTCTCTGGCAATTACTATTCTCTGAGAACTTCAGGCTCTCATTTCTCTGGTTAACAGTATGGAGATCATACTTACACATTTATTAAGAAGAGGCCACTTATGTTCAGCTTGGCACAAACACGTTGTCTGCGGTGATGTTTAATTAGGGATTATAGCCACAGAACTGGATAATCAGGCCTGCTAATGAATCAGGAAGCTCAGCAAAGAGAAGAGATAAAGATTTTGGCTGCTTTCCTTTACCTATCTGTGCTCTGCCTTCGCCAGCTCCCTCTCCTTCACCCTAAAATTGCAGGTTTGGATATGTGGGAGCAGAGAAAACAAAGCTTTACTTGCTGTGCAATCCAGGTGGTGGCAAAAAGCCTCCACAACATCAGGGAATATTCACAGTTTGCTCCAAGATCCCCAAATAAACAAACAAACCCCATGGTTATTGCCTTGCTTCCAGGGTGCCCTGACAGAGAGAGAGATGTTCAACGTTGCCAGCAGGAAGGTACAATATTTAAGGCAATTTTTATTGGTTGGACACTGAACACTGGGTGATACATTTCAAGCCTCATTTGGCACAAAATTGAAACGGTTTAAGTCAACATTCAAGGTAAACGTCTGCATTTTTATGGCCAAAGGCTCAAGTTATTATTATTTGCTTCTCTGCTGGGTAAATTGAGCTTTAGTATATTTACTGCATCATCCTAAAGTCTAATCAGACTGATTGCTGGCGGGGATATTATGACTGGGAAAATAGGTCTTTGCTGAGGCAGTTGGAGGGTAACAGACTTCCCTTTGCAAAGTCCTTCATAAATAAGAGGTCATATCTAATAATATTTGCTTAAAACTTCTTAGCAGAGCTTCTGTTCTCAGACACTACTGGCTTTTTAGTTTCAGCCTTAAGTAACTACATGGGTTTAGATTTGCTGGTAAGAGCAGAAATAATCCCCCTCTCCTAAGCCATCAGCTGTTCTGCCACCCAAGGGACACACAGGGCCATGGGGATATGAGAGAATAATGAGGCAAGAAGGAGAAAGTTCATTCTAGAAGGGAACACGGGAAAAGTTCATCACCCAAAGCCTCAAAGAGCTGGTGGCACCCACCCCTTACTACCCACCCCAGCTCCTATTGATCCAGGCTGGGGATGAAGGGATCCCTGGAAGTGTCCAAGGCCAGGCTGGACAGGGCTTGGAGCAACCTGGGACAGTGGGAGCTGTCCCTGCCCCTGGCAGGGGGTGGGACTGGATGGGCTTTAAGGTCTCTTCCAACCAAAACCACTCCACGATTCTCTGATGTGCATGTGAACACAGCTGCACACAGCTGTACACAGCTGTACATGGGGCAGCTCCAATCTCACTGTCCCATCTTGCAGTTCCCTTCTCCACAGGTGAAGCCCCTGTTGCCAGCCAGGCTGCTGTGGTTCCAGAAGCCTGGGTGCAGTGGTCCCATGGACTCTCCCACTGCTCTCTCCCAGGGTGACAGAGGCAGATTAGCAATTTGGGGCACTACCCAATTTTGGACACTGCTGCAATCCAGGTCGGGGTGCAGTGACCATGCCAAGGCTGATGAATGACTGTTGTCTGCAAGAGGTGGCTTTCCAAGACATCCCTGAGCCTCTGGATTCAACAGTGACACCAGCAGTTAATCCAGCAAGCACCTCTGCAAGGAATACAACTCTTGCAGGAGGTATTACAGGAAATTTCTGGGATATTCGCTCTATATGGCCACATAGTCCTATCAAAAACACTGCCAGGAAGCTGGGAGGGGATTTGGGATTTAGAAACCTGACAAACTGAAATGGAAGCAGAGCACAAGGGCCAGCACCCAAAGCTTTGTTGTCTCAAAGAATGTGCCACATTCTTTACATTTACACGGAAGGACATGTGTAAATCACTCTCTGGTATCGAGACAGGGATGGAGCCAACTTGACTTTTGACAAACTCCTGAGCCCTGGAAAGGTTGGGAAAAGATCCTGCTCAAAGCTCCAGACTGCCCACACCAACCAACCCACCCCCTGAGCAGGGCACTGCCACAGGAGCAGGGCCCAGGGATGGCAAAGCCCTGCCAGGCAGAGGTCGTGGCCAGAAGCCTGGAGGTGAACTCCTGCACCAAGGAAGACACACGAGGATGGGCATGGAGAGGCTCCTGGGGAGGGAGGGAGGGGGCACTGGAGCAGCTCCCTGATGCACACACAGAAATGTCAGTAAGCAGCATGGACATGAACCAGCCCTGACAGATGGAGCCATCCTGGTTTTTGTTTGTCTCCAAAGTTGTCAGTTCAGGTCTCCAGGTCAGAAATCATTTTATCTGTTAAACCATATGCTTTGCAGAACAAAACGCCTGGCAGACTTCAAGGCATATGTATTTTAAGGAGCACAATAACACGATGAACAGCACTAGGCACCTGCTTCCCAGTTGTTATTGCTGTGCTACAGAGGAGGCTTTTCTCCTCTTGCCCTGGCTACAGCCTGAAAATCACTGAGAAAAAGGAAAACTCAACTTCACCGCACTTTAACTTAACCAGTTATGAGCATCCTGTTCTAAAAATCCAGTAAAGAATCACAGAATGGTTTGTGTTGAAAGGGACTTTAAAGCTTATATTGTTCCACTCCCCGCCATGGGCAGGGACACCTCCCACTGTCCCAGGTTGCTCCAAGTCCCATCCAACCTGGCCTTGGACACCTCCAGGATGGGGCAGCCACAGCTTTTCTGGGCACCCTGTGCCAGGGCCTCCCCACCCTCAGGGAGATGAGTTTCTTCCCAATATCCAATGTAAACTGACTCCAGTCTTTATATGAACAGGAGGCATTTGGAACCAGCAGAATAAATCCCTCAGGTGCCCATCCCAGGACTCCTTCCCACCACAGGACCACCAGGCACTACCACAGCTGAGGGTTGTTTGCCTGCAGCAGCAGGTCTGCCTTCACTATAGATGACACAACTTCCTCTAAAGCTCAAGTGAGGAGAGCGTTTTCCAAGCTCAGCTCCCAGGGGATGAACAGCAGGGCTTTGTCTTTGCAGAATCTTTCTCCAGAAACCCCAGAAAATGCAGATGAAATTTCCTTCTTTGCATGATCCTCATTAACACAAAGCAGTTTCTGGACTGGGACAGGAAAACCCTGGCCCTTTTTGCTTTTCTTCATGCCCACCCTGTGTACTGAACACTCCTTAATCTATTTTAGGCTGCTGCAAAGCCTGCAAGGCCCAAGCCAGATGCTGGGTTTTTTTCTGCCACTGCACACAGATCTCAGGCAACAAATTCCCCCTCTCCTAAGTACAGATAAATAAAATAAATGATAGACAGTCTATCAAACCGATTAAGCCAGACACAGACAAAGCATCCCCAGCAGTCAGGTTCATGGCCATCGTCCTGAGCACTCAGAATAAATGGCCAGGAGACATTTCCCAGCACTAACTCACTGCTCCAGGGCTGGGGGTTCAACACACACACAGGCTTTGGGGCAGAGAACAGATGCTGCTGGAGATTCCTTGCTGAAGTCATGTTAAACCATCTTTATTTTTCTTCAGCCAATAATGCAAAGTCTTTAATCCCAGCTTGTGGACAGCCTAATTAAGCAGCAAGCAGAGAAGGCTGGGTTCTTATCTGACAAATAATTAAAGCTCCCCACCCCACCCAACCCAATCCGCTCTGACAGATCATGGGAGCAGCAGCCCAAGGTATTACAGCTGGACACGGGGCATTCATCATCCTCTGCCCCAAAGGCAGGGATCATGCCTGGCTGTGGATGTGCCTGCCTGCAGCTCACAGATCCTGCTGGAGCAGCTGAGGGAGCACAGAAGGGCGAGTGCTGCTTCTCCTGCACTGGAGCTGTGGTGACAGAGCTGCAGAGGCAGGTTTTCCATAGGGATGATCATTTCCTGCTGAAATCCTGGCTTTGACTGAAAGGATGCCTTTTCACTAAAGAAAAGATTGGCTTTTTGCACCCAAACCCAGAATCATCAGAATGAAAACAGAGACAAGCTGGACTTTGTTTTGTCAAGGAGGCGGCAAAATCCTGAACTATCAAGCCAGGGAGGGAGGTATTTTCATAAACTGCTCTGTTTTATCCTCAGGATTCCCAAAAGCTTCACCTCCCATCCACTCACTCTTACCTTTAGGCTCTCTAAGGCACCTGCCCAATATTGTGTCTTTGTAGTTGAAAATAAAGGCAAGAAAAGGCTCAGAGAATTGGGGTGCTGAATATTGCAGTAAAAGAGAAACAAAGCCCCAGGATGGCTCAGATTGGCTGTGCTGGGGCTGCCTGGGGGGACAGAGCATCTCTCAAGACTGATTTCTGAGCGAGTAAAGGAGAATTTGGAGGCCAGCACAAAACCTGACCCACAAATGGAGACTGCTCTGGAAATGCTCCATAGGGGCCAAGGCTTGGAGCAACCTGGGATAGTGGAAGGTGTCCTTGCCCATGACAGGGAGTGGATGAGATGAGCTTTAAGGTGCCTTCCAACCCCAACCATTGTTGGATTCTATGGTCTGTACTCCAACCCCAAATCACACCCCGTGGTGCACAATCCAATGTACAGATGATGTTCAGCTCCAAACCCCCCAGACATGTCTGAGAACATCAACACTTGGGGCTTTGCCTGAAGTATTTCAGTACCTCACTGTTATTAAACATTCCAGCTCCTGTAGAGAAGAAAAACAATGTGTTTCCTCCCTCCTTGTTTCATTAGTTTCAAACAGGCACTGCAAATAGAAACATCTTTTTCCTTGCAGTCTCAGTCCTTACCCTGGACTCTGACTTCCTGCTGCATACCTGTATCCATTTCTAATCCTCACTGGCAGCTCCTGCAGTTTTCCAAGACTCTTCTTGCTTTTCCCAACAGCACTGATTTTTTAGTGCAAAAAAGAAGAGAGATAGAAAAACTTCCTCTAGTGGAAGGAGTTCCAGGAGAGCTGGAGAGGAACTTTGGAAAAGGGCCTGGAGGGACAGGACAAGGGGGAATGGCTTCCCAGTGCCAGAGGCAGGGTTAGATGGGATATTGGGAAGGAAATCTTGGCTGTGGGAGTGGGGAGGCCCTGGCACAGGGTGCCCAGAAAAGCTGTGGCTGCCCCATCCCTGGAAGTGGAAATCCCTATGCAAATGGTGCATAGGGGACAGGGCTTGGAGCACCCCAGGAGAGTGGAAGGTGTCCCTGCCCATGGCAGGGGGCGGAACAAAATGAGCTTTGAGGTCCCTTCCAGCCCACACCGGTTTGTGACTCTGAAAATAAAGTTAAGGGAATCTCACATGTGATGATAAATGTGATGATAAATGTGATGATAAATATGAGGTACAACACCTTTCCCTCAAAATGAAGCCTTGCAATGCTCAGGAGCTCCCCAGCCAAAAGACAGCCCTGGTAAGGAGCAATAGGAACATCCCCAGGAGGGTTTGTTGGCACCCAGCCCCAGGAGTACAACACAGGATACAACACAGAATCATAAAGGTTGGAAAAGCCCTCCAAGATCATCGAGTCCAACCACTAACCCAGCCCTGCCAAGGCCACCACCAACCCACGGCCCCAAGTGCCACATTACCAAATTTGTGAACACTTCAGGGAGGGGGACTCCACCACTTCCCTGGGCAGCCTGTTCCAGTGCTTGACCACCCTTTCAGTAAAGAACTTTCCCCTAATATCCAGCCTAAACCTCATCAATCCCATCCCTCTGCACTCGCACAGCCACGCTCAGTCTATTACGTGCCACTGGAAATGCCATTTGGATTTAAGCACAGACCAACCAATGATTCCCTGGGGTGCTGGCACTTGGGAGCTGTGCCAGGCACTCAGTCCTGCCTGGAGCCGACATCCAGCATGGATGCAATGAGCTCATCCTCCTCATCCCAGAGCTCTCAGTAAAAGCCAACACCAGCAGCTCTGCCAGCCAAGAATTAAGAGAGCACTGAACCAACCTGAGGGACTAATAGGGACAGGATTAAACTCCAGGCAGCCAGTGAGACCTGGGCCCTTTGCCACTGATTTGGCAGAAATCTGTTAGAACAGATCAGCCAAGAGGCACCATATTTCCCTGGCACACGGGGTAAGCAATTTTTGGATGCTGTGCCCGACACCAGCGAGTTCTGGGGCTGTTTTGATCTACCCAAGATTGGCATTTGCTTTAAGAGTATATTTCCCCCTCTTTACAGGCTCTGATATTTTAAATTAATTACCACCTTGCCCTTCCCAAGGCATTGTGACACCCTGTGAATGGACAGCCAGAAACATCCCTTACAGGAATCACCCAAGTCCATCCATCTCACACGGGGTGTAGCTGCCCCTTGGAGAACATCTGTGTGTGGAGCTGCATTTAATGTGCCATTTCATCTTGATGACACCCACATGTCCTGCCTGCTGAGCTTTCAGATACCACAGCACAGGACATCAATTTTTCCAGGAGCAGAGATGCTGCCCCGGGCACAGACCCCCCACACCCAAGAAGCACATGAGCACCTGGGAACACCAAACATCACACCTTACACTCCACCTTAAACCCACATCACAACTCTGATCCCAAATTACCTTAACTCTTAGGGCAGAAGGATGGTCCTGTGGTTAAAACCCAAGGCTGGAACACGCTGCTCTGAACTGGAGCCACAGATTCACTCCATGACCTCAGAGAAATCATCTTCCATCATTAAAAATGTGACAATTCTACATTGAACCAAGGGAATGCAGAGACATTTGAGATCCACAGGCAGAGCACGGTGATAAAGGGAGTATCAGGATCCTCACAGACACTTCACATGGAGATTTTGAATTTTTTCCAGCCTAAAATTCAAAGCAGTGCTGCCCCAAACTGACATTTTCATAGAGCTCAGGATTTTGAGAGGGGTGGACAAATAAAAAAAAGCTGAGAGGGGACTCAAAGTAATTCTGCAAATCTGAGCTACAAGCAGAGAACATCTTCAGCCCATGAAATGGGAGCATTTTCAACCTCCAGCATTTTTTATTGCAAGGAAAAAAAATTAACTATATTTTCAGTCACTTTGAGATTTAAAAACAAACATCTTGTTTGCAGTAAACTCGTGACAGATCAACATGAAACTTCAATTTGTTTGGGGAATATAAACTACCTGTATTTAATATCCACCCAAAACAGACTTCCCAGCCTTTGGGACCCTCAGCCAGGTCCCAGAACAAAAAACACTGTCATTTCAAAGAATTTTACTTCAGCAAAGGCTTTTCCCTAACAGAGCTCCAAGGAAAAACTACCAGTGGGATACAGAAGCAGCTCTGGCCCCTCCTGCTCTAAAGGAAAAGGAAAAAAAAAAACCCCAACCACCAAAAAACTTTTGACAGCCTCCTGCCTCCCTAAAACCACACACTGCAAGTCTAGACATGCACGGAAGCAGCACATGCAGCTTCCCACCAGCCAAGAAAAGCCTCGAAGGATGGATTAACACCAGGGAACGCAAAATCCATTTGAAGTTGAAGACTGATGAGCAAAAAACCTGTCCATGGACATCAATTCCTCTGCTCCCGGGACACCGAGGATGATGAACATTCCCAAGCCAGATGTGTTCTCCAGCCCCAGTGCTGGGATAAGGGGGGACCCTCTCTCCCCTTGATGGTCCTTCTCTGCCTTTGCAGAATCTCCCTCACTGTAAGGAACCCAGGCTTGATGTTTCCACGTCTCGTTCATCTCACAAAGCCATCAATCAGTGAGTCAATAATTGCAAAACATGCTTCAACTTTCAACTCTGGCTCCCTTGAAGGAACAGTTTCAGGAGCAGCTACTTCAAAATCCGTTGGGCAACTGCTTCCCCATTCCACATGTTTATCACTGTCAGGAAGCAGCTTCTAAAGCGTTTTTGCTGTGCCTTGAATTCAGTTGCTTCAAATTGGTCTCTCAAGTATTGCACGTCTGAGTTCAAAGGCTCGGGATGTTTAACAGCAGCAGCACATCTTGGCATCTTTCTGTAGCCTTACTTGAGGATTTGATTCAAAAGAACAGAAACTCTATTTCTTAACAAGTTTTCCTTTTCTACTGACGTGCAGCTTTATATCTCCTGGCTGGCCTGGATCACCGGTCAAAGAATCAAAGCCCAGCTCAGGCACTTCCAAGCCCTCACACTGCTGACCACCAAGGAGCACAAATTGAATGCAGTGGAAGGAGAAACACTTTGGTGCTGTCAGCAGCCCAAACAAACCGTGCAGCACTTTGCAGGAAGGCAAGGCTACAGAACAGGCTGCAGAAGGAAAAGCCCAAACCAGCCCCGGGAGTCCCACAAAAAGGGGGATCCCACAGCAAAAGCAGAGATTTGCACTACCCTGTGTGGGGTGTTTCTGCAAGGCTGACAGAGCTCAAAGAGCATTTGGACAGGGTGGGATTGCTGGGGGGTCTCTGCAGGGCCAAGAGTTGGACTGGATGATCCTGATGGGTCCCTTCCAACCCTGGATGTTTTGTGATGCAGGAGGGTGACCTTGCTGTAAATGCTGTCTGTGCATGGTGACACACCTGAGCCACAGCCACCCGAAAAACACCCCCCTCTGCTTTGCCAGGAGGGCCAACTGTGTCCTGGGGGGCATCAGGCCCAGCATCAGTGTCTGGGTCAGGGAGGAGATTGTGCTGCTCTGCTCTGACCTGTGGAGGCCTCACCTCTAGTGCTGGGGGGAATTTGGGGAACACAACATGAAGAAGATCTAAAGCTGCTGGAGAATGTCCAAAGCAGGGACACAAGGATGGAGAAGGGTCTGGAGGGGCCATACGAGGACAGACTGAGGGCACTTAGTGTGTTCAGCTGGAGGAGACTGAGGTCAGACCTCACCTGGGTCTGCAGCTCCTCCTGAGGGGCAGCAAAGGGGCAGCTCCATCTCTGCTCTGGGGGACCAGGACCAGGAGCCAGGGAATGGCTGGAGTTGTGTCAGGGCAGGGGGAGGTTGGAGCTCAGCACAAGGGTCTGCTTTGCCCACAGGGTGGGTGGGCACTGCCCAGGCTCCCCAGGGCAGTGGGCACAGCCCCAAGGCTGCCAGAGCTCCAGGAGCACATGGAAAATGCTCTCAAGGACATGGTGGGATTATTGAGGGGTCCTGTGGAGTTGGACTCGATGCTCCTGATGGGTCCCTTCCAGCTCAGGGTTTTCTATTATTGTATCCCAGGATTTGTACTACACCCTAGAAATGCAGGCAGGGCTCTTCCCTCAGCAGTATAGGAAAGTCCCTGTGGATAACCAGGAGCCTCTCCACCAGCATTTCCCTGTTTTCTCCTCTATTCCCTGGGAAATGACTCAGATTAACGAAATAACTCTGAAGTTCCCAGGTAATTTTCATTTCGCTGTGATCTGACCGTCTCCTCAGAGCAATGAGACCTCTCGGTGCCAAAATTTAACAACTGCAACAATTCTCCTTAACACCTCCTGCCAGCATTATTGTTCATCGCTGAATTGCTTCATTAATTCCAAGTCGATACAAGCAGCTTCCTTTTGTCAATCTCTGTATATTAACATATAATTTCAATGTTTGGGACCATTTTCAGGCTTGGAAATGAGATTAGCTTCCAGTGATTAAAATAAGTTCTCAAGACTGGGCAAAATCACCAGCTCACAAAAGCTATAGATTGATCTTTGCAATGGTAAATATAACAACCAGTCCCAAATTACAAGTTTACCGTTACACCACTCAATTTTTGAAAGCTGTTTGCTTTCAATATCTTGTTTTTGTTTTCCCAGGAAATCAACACAGGCAGACTTCATCAAAATTGCAGCCCTGTTTCCAGAGGGCTGGAAAGCCTTTGCTGTGTGGGTATGAACGCATTTCTCTGCTAATGGGATGTCAGAACGGGCTCTGCTGAAGGACATGAAGTGCAGGGAGGTTGAGAAATCCTCACAAGGCTCCCTGTTAACATCCCCTCTGCCACTTGCCGCTGCAATTGCATGTGACATCATCAACCACAATTAATGGATTAGACTTGTCACGAGAAATATTCTTCTGTGCTGGGATTGGTAAGTGACACTCCCAGCAGAGCCAATTCCAGCAAGGAGCAGGGATTGGGCTGTGGGAAATTGATGATCTTACCCTTTCCTTTGGAGGCTCAGCACGGGAGGGCTCCCATGGGCAGTAAAACACGAGTGACCCATGACCACTGAAGACCTGGCTGGTGACATCAGCCTGCCCTGGGAAAGGTCCAGCCCAAAGTGACCCATCCATCACTGCTTGCCAGGCAATTCAAAGCCAGCACAGACCGTCCTTGAACACACACAATATTTTCTACAGTTCCACATTCAAGCTTTGCCAGTGCTGCACACCCAGGGTCATTCCCATCACACTGTACAAGTCCTCCTTTGCACCTCCTCCCTTCACCTCTGAAGTGCCTTCAGAGCCTCCTGTGGCCAAGTTCTTGGGGTGACCTCACCCCTGGGACCTCACTGACCAACAGCATCAACGTGGAGAGGTGTGAGAACATCCAGGTCTGCCAAGTGGGAACTGGATCAGGCACTAACAACACAACCCTCCTCCAGGGCCAGGAGAGGTACCAACACCCAAGTCAGGAACTGGTGTGCTTGTCTCAGGGAAACTTCAAAATGAGAGGAATCAACTGACAGGGAACCAACAGTCAGAGCTTTTTGGAGAGATAAGGAAACTCGTAGCAAAATGGAGATCAAAGATGTGCAGCTGACAGAGCTGCTAAGGCTCATTACACCTGCAGGGAAATCAATGCCACTGAGCCTACGGGGAGGTTGGCTGGGATCTCTTGAAGTTTTACCCAAAGCCAAGCTCCACAGGTTAGGTGAGTCCAGTCCTCTCAGCTGTCAGTCAGAAGTTTTTCATTCTCATGGCTGAGAAGTTTGGAAATGCAATCAACCCCTTCCAAAGCAACACAGGGAGAAAGGAAGGCTCAGAGCACCCTCAGTGGGGCCAAGAGAGGGATTGTGTGTGAACCTCACTGCACAAGGGGTTTGCACAGAGGGGAAAAGCTCCTGCTCCATCCCTGGGCTGTTTTCTGTACCTGTGTTCAGCTCTTCAGGAGTTTCAGACACAATCATTTCTCCTTTTGTTTATAAAAACAGGGCATCAGAAGAACAAATGAATGCAATCCTGGGGTTTGTTCTCTCTGGAGCTCCTCTGCAATGTCATTTCTTCCCACCCAAACTAGCATTTATTTTTCAGCAACCTGCATAAATGAATAGTGCTCTGAAATATGTTCACCCTCCTCCCTCACTCACCCTGCTCTGCCTCCTGTGCCAGATGTACCAGTGTCTCTAGAAGGTTCCAGAAGTGCAGCATCATCCCGGGTGCTGGGGCACCACATGACCAGGTTCAGCCCATTCAGCTCAGCATCATCACAAAGAGAGAACCAAAAAGCTCTTTGTGACACAAGCAAGACGTTCTCAGCACCAGCCTGTGCAAACCAGCTGTGCCAGCAAGGTGAGAGAGAAGGTTTGGGAAATATGAACCTTCCCTCCTGCTCACAGTGATGATCTCATCAGAGAACCATGGAACACCCCGGGTTGGAAGGGACCCACAGGGACCATTGAGTCCAATCCCTGGCCTTGTACAGGACACCCAACAATCCCACCCTGTCCCTGTTGTCCAAACCCTCCTGGAGCTCTGGCAGCCTTGGGGCTGTGACCAAGCCCTGGGAGCCTGTTCAGTGCCCAACCACCCTCTGGGGAAGAACCTTCTCCTAATATCCAACCTAAACCTCCCCTGACACAACTCCAGCTGCTCCCTTGGGTCCTGTCAGTGGTCACAGAGAGCAGAGATGGTGCTGCCCTTTGGGAGGACCCCGACGAGCTCTGATCTCCAGCTGAACAAGCCAAGTGCCCTCAGAGAGCCCCAAGGAGAGCAGGGAGCAGGAGGTCACTCCAGTGAGGAGGAAGAACCTCCCCCAAAATGCTGTGGCCAGCAAGGCTGACTTGAAATTCTCCTCAGTGCAGGCACGTCTGTGAACCTCCTTCTTCCCTCTCTGCTGCCCGAGGCTGTTACAGCTCCAAGTCTTTCTCTTTCATGTTGGAATGAAAATATCATGATGTACAAATTATTACTTTGTAATTAATTATGCAGAATAACTAAAGTGAACATGACTTCAGCATTATGACAGCTTTGAAATTTACCACTTTGTAAATTAATAAGTAATGAATCTGGCTTGCTGGGTATATGTTTAATATAAGAGAAGGTTACCTAAACAAAAAAAAGGGCTCAAGCTAATTTAAGAGAGTGAGAAGGAACCTCAATTTTTGTTGGCAAGGAGGAGAGAAGAAAACGTATCTCTTGTTTTCTCCCTTTTTCAGCTGCATGAGACACACTGGCAGGGATGAGATACTCCCATTGCACATAACTCCTGTGCCCAAAACTGAGTGAGAGTTCCCCAGACTCAGCAAGAACCCACAGCCTCACTGCTGTGGGGACAGATGGGGTAATGTCTGTGAACGTGATTTATTCAAACCAGACACCAAATCCAGAGAAGATCCTGATGTCCATGAGAGTTTTGCCCTGCCCTCAAGAACTACAGGGACCATCTGTTCCACAGCCACCTCTGAGCAGAGTTCGATGGGAGCATTCCCAGCTGGCTCACACTGGGCACAGCTGGTCACTCACCACTGTCCCTTCTGCAGCCCAAGCAGATGCCACCTTGATCCCAGCAATGTTTTGAGGTTACAAAGGAAAAGGTTACAAAGGAAGGCACCATCTCCATGTGATCTTTGCTGCTGAGCTCCTGCCACCCACCTCAGGGATGTCCTTCCTTTGGCTCCAAGGCTGGGAAGCAGGCGGGGCTTTTGGCATTTTATTTGGTTTTGTTCTCACTGCCTGGCTCTCCACGGGCTGGGGGCACAGCACAGGACCCCAACAGCATGAGCGTGGTCAGTCTCAGCTCCAAAGTCTCTTCAGCTCCTCTGTTCCTTCCCAAGAAAGGGAAGGGACCAAAGGAGCACCATCCTGCCAGTGCTAAACTGTGCCACTGCACAGGTCTCAAACCATGGGCCACATTTTGTCTCTCCCTCCCCATGCCATGCGAGTGCCTGCAGCCTCTGAGTGTCACTTCAATCACTCCCACTAAACTGGCAGGGCTGTGCCTGGAACTGCAACTGAGAGCTGACCTTGGCAGTGCCAGGCAGCATAATTACAGTAATTAGTGACACATCCCTAGATGTGGCCTGTTAGCCAAGATCTCCAGGACACCTGTGCTGCAGGATGTCCTGAGCTAATGATCATCAGCTCGGGGTAAGTTTTTCCCAGCTCTTCCCATGGCAATAAATCATTCTGTGCATGCAGGAAACATGGCCCCAAAGAAGCAAACCCTGACAAGCCAGGGCAGTTCCAGAGCACTTTGCTTGTTACACTGGGCAGTAAAACTCCCAGAGCATGCAGAGGTTTCCCCTGGTGCCAGGTCATACCTTTAGAGGGGACAAAACAGGCCACATACACCTGTTTCCCCAACTACAGAATCATTGCCAGCTTTAAACACTACAAACATATCCACAAGCCATGGGAAAATTACTTTCCCTCCTGCAGAAGCACAACCATCTCTCTTTGGCAGAGGTACAAGTTTCCAGGAGTCAGGAAAGGTTTAAGAGACCTCTCTGTGCTGTATTTTTCAATCACTTCTTTTGTGTCAAGCACTGCAAAGTCAGCTAATTTTGGGAGGATGGAGGGGGAGAAAAATCTTAGGGAAAAATCACACCCAAGAAACCTGGAGATAGTGTAAAAATAGCTGCTAAGCTGTTTTCTAATAGCCAGTTTGGTTGGCTCTGTGGTCCCAGCCACTGACAAGCTGCTAAAGAGATGACGGGTGGCATCTCAGCACTTCTTTCATGCCAACAGGTTTCAGTGGAAAGACAGCTGAGGATTTTTCCTCCTCCCCAAAGACCCCTCATTTCCTTAAGAAGCAGGACTGGGGATGTGTAAGCAGCCCATCACTGAGCTCTGCTGTATCAGCCTGTGGTTTGCTCAGTGGGTTCCAAGTAGTGTCTTGAGGAACCTGAAGAAGTCACAGCCTGGCAAATGTGCTTCCGAAAATGAAAATGCTTATAATCTTAGAAGAAATAACACGTGTGTTCCTTGGGGTGGAACCAGCCTTGCAGTGACCACAGATATGTGTCTTTCCTCTGGGCAATGGCACTTCTCTACCAAAGCCCCTGTGCCACTCTCCTGCTCAGCCTGACACAGGACACGAAGCCAAACCTCCAGCACCACCCTGGCAGCAAAGGCTGCCTGCAAACTCTTGGTCTCCACACAAAGTCTGGATCTCGAGAGACTGACATTTCCCAAAGGAGGAAGCAGCACTGCCCACTAAGAGGCACATCAGCAATAACCACAGTACAACTGAGAAGGCAAAGCTGAAGTGACACAAACCTGGGTCAGGAACTCAAGAGCTGCACAGGTCAAGCCTCAGCAGAGTGTTTGGACCACCAGCCCCACAGGGAGCAGGTTCCCTCCCTTCTGGTATGTTTGGAGGTTCCCAGAGGGACACAGTCAGCAGGCTGGATCTGCAGGCTCCCTACCCAAAACCAGCTGCACCCCTCTGTCTCCCAGGTAGCCACTGGGATTTGTTCCTCACAGCATCTGATGCTTGTCTGATTAATTCCTGCCTCTGCCTCCATCAGCCAGGTGGGGAATGTCATCAGTGTTTGACAACAAAGGCAGTGTCTCATCGGGGCTGTGTCCTGCCCACAGCTGCCTCCCTCACCCTGCTGCCCACGAGGACTCGGGCAGGCAGATTGCACAGGGATGAAGTGTTGGGATGGGTGGCTGCACAGATCGGGGGGATTTAGGGATTAGGGGGAGCGGATTGTCAGATCTGAGGAGGCATCAGTGTGAAGGCTGAGCATGGGAGCAGATGTCAGTGATTCCCCCCACCCCACGCTCTCCCCTCCCAGCATTATCCACTCTCAGCATCAGAGCTCTCCTGTCAGCCCTGTCTCCATTTGCCAGCCTGGCTCGAAGGGAGCCAGCTGCTCTCCCCAAATCCACAGGCAGAAAGACTCAGTTAATGTAAAAGATTAAAGGTGTCTATCTGGCTGTCTTCCCTTGTCTCTTTTGCTCTTTCTCTGTGACACAATCTCCCTCCATCACTCCATGAGGACATGTCCTTATCCCCTCAGTGCAGTCAAAGTCTCTCACCTGCACAGTCACCATCTTCCTTGCCCAGGGAACTCCAGCTGCTTATTGTGGAAAAGAGGCCCCTCTTTTCCTGCTCTTGACCTTTCCCACACAAAAACCTGCAAGTTCTCTGTGGCCACCAACCCTTCTGCTCCTGGAGCACCCCACGATCTCCACGAGCTGTGCAGACACACCCGGACCCACCAGGCTGGACTCGTGTCCTTATTTACACCGAACAACAGATCCACAGCCAGCTGGCAGCAGATAATGAGTCCCCAAGGCCTCTTCTCTAAGAGGCTCCAAGAGTTTCCTCCAAAAGCCCCACGTTAGCAGCTCTCACAGTTTGACCTCTCTCCCTCCTTGCCGAGTGAGCTGGTGCAGCCATGGTTAATGAGCCAGCCCTCTGCAACGGGGCTTGGACTGACTGGAAACATTCCACTGCAATCCAGAGAGGGTGTATTCGTCATTAGACCAGGTAGCCCCAAGGCTGGGATAAAAAAAGACTCCAAAAATAGGGAAAGGGCATCAAAATGTCTGTGCTGAGCAGCAACAACACGAGGAACATCGACTCGGTCCCCTGGCAGCTCAGCACAACTGCAAAATGGGGCAGGCGGAGGGAGAGGGGAACAATTCCCACCCAAGCAGCTCTCTCCCATTGAAATCTTACACATCAAAAGCTTCAGACAGTGGGGAAATATCAGCTGCTTAGCACAGCCACTTTCCAGAGGAGCCCAGGGGGATCCAGCACTCACCTCACACCCTTGACAGCGGGGACGAGAGGAACCGCTCAGCTCCGTGAGGACAGGCCCTAGAGCCAAGTCACAGCAGCACATAAAGCAACCAGACACAAGTTACCAGTGTCACAGAGCGGGAAAAAATAGAGTAAAACTAAAATCAAACTAACTAGGTTGGCTACCACCAGATCCTGTGGCCGAGCAGGTCCCCCCTGCTCGAGGATGACAATTTGAGGGGGGAGGAAGGCCAGGATGAGAAGTAAATAACTCTGTGCCTGCACTGCTTATACAGGAGAGGAGATTTAATAGACAGAGCCAACGGAGTCTTATCAGCACAACTCAGCTCAGCAGTGCAAGGGAGGGCATCATACATTAGCTTGCTTTGACCCGCAGGGCCCTCAGTGGGAATTTTCTCCACCACACTGACATGATGTTGTTTAGATGCAACGCACATCCCGCCTGCATGGAAACATGCTGACACTTTGGAGGCTTCTGAATACACAGAAAGAGCGCAGAGAAAAAAGATGTCTGGGTAGAAATGTTTCTCTAATAGTTATAGATTTAATTCCATGGTCTGGAGGGAAGGGTGGGAGAAGAGATTATTTTTTTTCTCCCTATTTCCTTTTCAAAACATGAAAAAGGAATCCAAAAGCCTATTACTGTCCTGGTCTGCTTTGCTTTTCTCTAATTCTCTGGTTTTGCTGTGGCATTCTCTTTCCCTGCCACCCTCAGCAGTACTTGCAGGACCCAGGGAAGATCTGGCCAAAACTGCTGATAATTTAGCTTGGATAAAACATTCCTGGGTTCCCCTAAGAGGGAATGAATAAACATCAGATCTCTCGACACACAAGGCAAAACAAACAGGGAAATTATTTCCTTGGCCATCCTAATACTTTAAATTCTTACAAAGAACTGGGTTATATCCAGACAGAGAATACGACATATTCTTTCAGCTGAAATTGCTTGTAGCTCCTTAGATTTCACACTTTTCAACTGTATTTCATCTTAGACACAGCTCAGAGAACACCAGATGCAGGAGGGCAGCAAGACCAGGAGGAGTAGACAGGAGGCTCTTGTGCTTCCCTTTAGTTATGCAGATTAACACTGTCACAAGCAGGTTCTCCTCAACTGCAGTCAGAAGGGGAAAGAATAGTCAGAAATCCTAAACTGGCCAGTCTAGGTAGGAATTTGGTATTTGGAAATAGAAAACCAAACCTTACAGAGCTTTGACAAGAGGAAATGTGCACCAATGTCACAAGCAAAAAAGTTATGGGGCACTGTGGCAAAGCTTGTGCAGGTTCAAGTAGGGATGGACATGACTGGGAGGAAAAAACCTTGGGGTTATTATCACAGAAGGGTTTGGGTTGGAGGGACCTTAAAGCTTATCCAGTCCCACCCCCTGCCATGGGCAGAGACACCTTTCACTATCCCAGGTTGCTCCAAGCCCCATCCAACCTGGCCTTGGACACTTCCAGGGATGGAGCAGCCACAGCTTCTCTGGGCAACCTGTGCCAGGGCCTCCCCACCCTCTGAAATTAAGGAAATCTCAGTAAAGAAACTTCCCTGTTAGGGGGAAGTAGGGAAATTGCCTCTAATGGAGAAGTACAACCAGCCACCAAACTGAAGGTGCTTGGATAGATTTTCCAACAGCCACAAAGATCCAGGCCTTCCTACAGACAAAAAAGAGACAACCAAAGAGTTGAGATTTGCTCAAGGTCCTTTAAACCAGAGGAACACATGAGGTGGAGGAGCAAACCCCAGGTTTACTTGCCCATGAGCAGACAGTGAAGAGTTACCCAAAAACACCAACCTACCTGCAGAGTCCCTGGTTTGGGGGAAGCCTCTGGAGAGGAGCAGTGGGATGTCAGGGCAGCACGAGCACAGTGAAGAGGATTTATAGAGACCATGGAATAAACCAGGTTGGAAAAGACCTTTGAGATCTTCAGGTCCAACCTATGACCCACCACCACCTTGTCAACTAGACCAGAGCACTGAGCGCCACATCCAGTCTTTCCTTAAACACCTCCAGGGATGGTGACTCCACCACCTCCTTGGGCAGCTCCTTCCAATGTCTTATCACTCTTTCTGTGAAGAAATTCCTCCTGATGTCCAACCTGAGCCTCCCCTGGGACAGCCTGAGGCTCTGTCCTCCCGTCCTGTCACTGGCTGTCCATGAGAAGAGCCCAACCCCTCCCGGTCCACCCCCCTTCAGGGAGTTGTAGAGAGTGAGAAGGTCCCCCCTGAGCCTCTTCTCCAGTCTGACCAACCCCAGCTCCCTCAGCTGCTCCTCATCAGAGCTGTGCTGTCCAGGGATGGCTCCCACCACGTTCCTCAGGGAGGTGATGTGGGCACGGCCACCCCGCTCTGCAAACAGAGGAAGCAGCAGGTGCCTGGCACTGCCAGGGTTTGCAGCCAGCCCATAACTGCAGGAGCCACCTGGGAGCAGCAGAAGAGTGCCAGGTTTCCTGGGCATGGAGGCAGCCTCATTTGTCTCCATCAGGTACAAATGGGCTGCTCAGCCTCTAAGTGCTTAATTAGTTTCCTTTTTGTTTTTAAAAGCAATGTTTGGGTGCTGTGTACCCTGGAACAGGAGCAGGGTGTGATGGATGGGATGTGTGTGTGGGCACAGCATCCCAATCCTTCACCTCCCACAGCCAGCAGCAGGGGGATCCCATCCCAAAACACCCAAGGAACTGGACTTCATGCCTACAACTTCCTGGAGAAAGGACTCCCCAGCATCCCTCTGCTCAGGGTCAGTCCATGCACAGCACACGTGGCACCTTCCAAGCAAAGCACAGCCCTGGAGGCATCTGTTCCTCCCCCAGGTGCACAAACCACCACACAGACCCCCACCATCCCTCCCTCCACCTCAGCCTTCTGCTCCAGCCCTCGGGATCCACTTCTAAAAGAGAAATCTGCCTGTGCCAGCAAGGTGGACAGGAGCTAAGGAGAGACAAATCTGCTCCAGCTCAGGTCGTAGTAGGTCAAAGTGATAAAAAAATACATGTTTGAAAAGCCACTGACTGGATATGAGATTGATCTTCTGTGCTGGCTCCAAGCTCCCGGGGAAGCCGTGGTGGGGAGGCTGCATTCCCACAGATCGATCCACACAAGTGCTCACAGAAAACCCTCAGTACCTGCATTGCTGCCCCACACTTGCCAGCTCCCAGAGTTCTTTTCTTTCCTGTTTAATCCCTCATAACTCATTTCCAAGACATCCCCCTCCCTCCCTTCCCCGTGCTTTTCCTCCAAGATAAAAACAATATGTGGCTTTTTTTTTTTATTCCAGCGGGGTTCCAGCTAATAAAAAGATTTATAATTAAGCCAGTAGATTTCCTTTTGCTATGCTGTCCTGGATTATGAGAAAGTATATTTATATGCAATTATGAAATGAACAGTATTTCTTACCCAAGTGAAGCTTTAAAAGTCATTATGAATCCATTAACTCAGCAGACCTTACAAAAGGCCTTCTCTGCTCTGGATTTATTTTAATTTAAAGCAGATAGGAAACTTTTCCCCTCCTTATTTTTTAAACCCATCTTTTCTGCAGTAGAAATGTGCAAAAATGAACAAGATGCATCAAATTCAGTTGTAAGGGGCCAAACTCTGGGTAGGCACAGCTCTGGTGGCATCAGCTCCACTTCAACTGCACATTCTCTGCCCTGTATCCAATTGCTCTGTGATCCCCAAATATCACAGAATCATGGAATGGTTTGGTTTGGAAGGAACCTTAAAGCCCATCTTGTCCCACCCCTGCCATGGGCAGGGACACCTTCCACTAGAACAAGGCCTGTCCAGCCTGGCCTGGAACATTCCAGGGATGGGACATCCATAACCTCTCTGGGTAATCTGCCACCTTATTACCATACCCTGGGAAATGCATAATTATTCAGAGTCTTCCTTGATTGCTGCTTCATTTGTTTAAACCCTCAGCATTGTTGCCCTGCAGTTGTGGGGAGCTCCTCTCCATGGCATTGCAAGGGCAGGACTGTGATGCTGCAAACTACCTGTTTCTTTTTTGCTTCTATTGCAAAATATCCCTTTCGGATCCCCATGGAGCATTATGTGCTCAGTGGGCTGGGACACTGCAGACACATGTTGGAGGAGCCAGAAGATGAGAAAACCATATTGGAAAAGTCAGAGAGAAAAACTCTGGTCAGAAAACTGCTGCAGCACCTAAACCCGGGTGGAAAGAGGCACAAAGGCTTTAATTAGGATGTGTGATCACTGCTGTGCCTTTGGAGCAGGTGTGGATGGCACAGCCCAGTGCTCCCCAGCACCACCCAGGGACACGTTGGCAGCACTGTCTGCTCAGGAATATTTGCATCCCTGGCAATGCCCTGGGAAGGGAAGCAGCAGCCTGTCCTCCCTGCTGCTGCTCCCAGCCCTCCCCAGCTCCCAAAGCCTCGTCACTGGGAGCAGGTGAGTGGCCCTGAATGAGTGAGGACAGGGGAGATAGTGCTGCCATAGGCACATATTCCAGGCATCACAGGGAGACCTTCTGGATTCCCAAGAGCAGAGAGGGTTCCTTCCTGCCCATCTTTAATGACACTCTCAGTGCCTTGGAGAAGGATCCAGGGAGACCTTAGAGCTTCTTCCAGTACCTAAACAGGCACCAGGAGAGCTGGAGAGGGACTTGGGACAAGTGATGGAGGGACAAGACAAGGGGGAATGGCTTCCCAGTGCCAGAGGTCAGGGATAGTTGGGATACTGGGAAGAAGTTGTTCCCTGGGAGGGTGGGGAGGCACCAGCACAGGGTGCCCAGAGAAGCTGTGGCTGCCCCATCCCTGGAAGTGTCCAAGGCCAGGTTGGAGCAACCTGGGATAGTAGAAGGTGTCCCTGCCCATGGCAGGGGGTGGAACAAGATGATCTTTAAGGTCCCTCCCAACCCAAACCAGTCTATGATTCAATGACTCTCCAAAAGCCCCACCTGCACCACCCACGGCTCTGCCTGACAAGAAGGGACTGTCTGCAGGATTTTAAACAAGCTGTCAGGCAGAAGAATGGCCTCCACTAGGCAAAATATGCTCCAGCCCCAACCATCCTTCACCATTTCTTATCTCCACACGGGATGGGGATGGCTCATTTTACTCGCCTCCAGAGGAAATCCATCTCCAAGTCACCAAAGGAGGCTCAGTTACAATGGCCTTTTCATTAACGTGGTGGCAATAAAGCACAGCAGCATCCCCTGGCTGTCATGTGGAAAGAATCTGGGAGGAATATTAAAAGGGAATTTGCTGGCAAATGAAGGCAGGGAGGGAGGCAAACCCTGTGGTGGACACGGTGCTGCCCTCCACCACCCAAACTCCAGAGGGAGAGGGCCACCAGTCTCTCATGTCACCAGTTTCCCCCCAACTCCTACTCAGTTCATGAATTGACTATTCTTTGAGTGTTCACTGGTAACTACACCACCACACTCTCAAGGTGTCTGGGTGGCACAACATTCCCAATCCCCTTGGACAGCAGTCTTCCCAAGCTGGGCATTTCACTCACTTCCTCCAGCATCCACAGACACCTGCCTCTCCCTGCTCCCTGCTCCAATTGCAGTGGGGCCGGGAGTGTTTCCAGTCCTCACACGAGTTAAATCTCCCTGACAGTCTCGATCTGCCTCTAGTTCCCCGTGACGCCTTCACTTCCACTTGGCTCTGGCAGCGACAAACCTGCTCTGACACCTTGGCTGTGTCTCAGTCTCATTTCCCTGTGTGAGCTGCTTCTCCCTGTCTCTTTGTCTTGCACTGTGCCATTTTTGCACTGACAAACCCGTTTTGATCTCCTCCCCCTGTGCTCCCCCTCCCTACGACTCTCCATCTCTGCGATTCTTTCAGATACTGCACGACTGCTTTATTTAATAACAATGAAAGAATATCCATGGCCAGGGAGTCCTCTGCAAACCAAATGCTCTGGATTTAATTTGGGGAACACGGTCACACTTAGTTTCATTACACTTGCCCCTCTGACCCAGAACACTTGCTTTCTTAGCCATGGTTTTTCCAATTCAGCTGGAGCAAAATTCACCGCGTGTTTTGCACCATGAGGAACAAGAGCTCTGAGCTCTTGCTACCAGTTTAATCCCCGTTTGCAATTTACAGAAGCTTTGGCTGAGGGTGAAAGGTTCTGTGTTTCATTATGATGCCTCACAGGGACCCCTGCTAACCTGTTCTGTGCAGCACTTCTTGTCACAGTACAGCAGCTGCACTAAAAAAAGTTCCCTGTCTGGGATACATTACCAGCTCCAGCAGCTTTTCCCTACGTCAGCTGCAGGGAAGAGCAGGAGGTCCATAATGAACTTTAAAGAGCAGCCCTGGTTACAGTGTTCTGCCCCCAGGTACATAACCATAACCAGCTCTGGTTTGCATCCCCCCTCGAGGTATTTCCAGACACACCAAATAACGATCCACAGGAAGAGATTCTTGCCCCTACTGTTTGGTCTGTTTTTACCTCCTGAAGCTCCCAGTGCACTTCAAAGGAAAACAAGCTTTGCTATGCCCATGCTGCAGAAGGAAAGACTGCTGGAAAACCACAGGCCCCAGGGCTGGTAGGTGGGCAACCAGACCTCACTGCTTCCAGCCACTGATGTGTCTTTGCTCTTAATGCCTGCTGAGGAAAACCTTGTTATCCCTTCCTCCGTGTCTGTGCCTCCAGAAGCACACACCCTTCCTCGGATCAAACCACAACATGCTCAGAGCACACGTTCCCATTTAACAGAACAACCTGCCTTTTCTCAATTTACCTCATTGTGCTGCAGTGCCTGCACTTAGAGATGACTCAGTCACCTGTTAACAACAGGAGCTGCTGTGGCTGGGACTCTGCATCCATCTGGGAGGGATCAGTGGAGCAGGAACACGCTCCCAAGTGCTGCCCTGGAACCCTCTCCTTTGCAGTTGGCCACTAACAAAACACAAGCACAGCCTGTTCACAAATCAAAGCTGGAGGTCAAGGAGCTAAAAGCTCCAAATTTGACCCTTCCTATCCCATTCACAGGATTTCAAAGGAGAACACCAGCCTGGAAATTATGCTGATAGCAACAGCTCCAGGCTGTCAGCTCTGGGAAAACAGTGCTGTTCTCTTGTCATGCCATTGGATTTGCCAAGGAGTGGGGACCAGTCCCTTCTGCTGCTGTGGGTTATAACATGGGTGCAGCCACCCTGTGTGAGGGGGTGCATGGCTGGAGATGTGGATGCAGAAGGAAGGGTTTCAGGAGCAGCAGCTGTTCCCACAGCACTGCCTGCTGCTGTTTGCTGTGTCAAGCCACTGGTGGGAACCAAGCCCAAAAGCTCTGTCTGGGGCACTGGGAAAAGGGGAGCTCACAGCAAACCCAGAGCAAGTCCCCAAACAGCCCTGAGTTCATGGGCTCACACAATCCCAGAACTGTTTAGGTTGAAAGGGACCTTAAAGATTATCCAGTTCCACCCCCTCCCATGGGCAGGGACACCTTCCAGTATCCCAGGCTGCTCCAGCCTGGCCTTGGACACTTCCAGGGATGGGGCAGCGACAGCTTCTCTGGGCACTCTGTGCCAGGGCCTCCCCACCCTCTCAGGGAACAATTTCTTCCTTACATTATTCTAAAGCTTCCCTCCTTCACTTACAGTGCTGTGCCCTTGTCAAACTGGCCACAGCCTCTCCCAGCTCTAGGGCTACTCATTTGATACCTCAAACAGCTTTATTACTTCATAATGATGAATGATTCCATGATTCCATGATTTCATGATCGTGGTGATCCACCTTTCTTCCAGCTTATGCACACACACAGCAGAGGAGTTCAAACCTCCCAGCCTAAAGCTTTTAGATTTTAAAATGCAGTTGGCACTTGGGTGGATGCTTCCAGAGGAAATTTAAAAGTCTGGGTGTGTGTTTCCCAAGCACTCCCTGCTGCAGCCTGGGAGATTTTCTCCAGCAGATTTTCTTGGGCAGGCAACAGCGAGAACACAGGAGGCAGAAAGCACATCTTTAAATTTTCCCCAAGCTGTCTCCTGGACAGACAATCCCATTAAGTGAAGCAGAGGGACCTGAAGCTGTGTAAAAGCAACAAGGTGAATCTCCTTAGTGCAGGAGCCTGACAGATGAGTGCAAAATGCTGGATTTAACTCCAATGGAACACAACAGAGCGCGACGTGTTACCGGAGGGTGAAATGCAAGCCCGGTTTGCAACCCGATGCACACAACCAGGTGATCTCCCAGCTGCCAGCAGAGATTTCATTTAGGCTTCCCTCTCCAAATGGAGGGACTTCATTTGGAGATAAGACAGTAAAATGAGACAGCTTTGAAGCAATATGCTCAAGGTCACTAAGGAATTAATTGCAGAGCAAGAAGCGAACCCAAATCCAGCCACGAAGCACACTTAGCCCCAAAGCCACTAGTTCTAAGACATGCCATTTATCAACATCTATCAAATTAGGCAAAGTACCATAAACTCAGGCTTGTGGAGCATTTTTTAAAAATGGCAGGAGAGGAAATGCAGTTTCCCAGTTCTTAAGAGCATCTCACGAAGTAAAATACTGGGATAATAAAGCTATTTTAAAAGGCATCTCATGTACTATTTATCTCCTATTCAACAGTCTTCCTAAATCCAAAAGCAACATGTTGGTAATGGGTATCTCAGACACACAATTTAAAGTGTTACTGAAATTTCTTCCACGCAGAAGATCAGCCGCTGAGATCAAAGGCTGACGAATCCAGTGACTGTCTGTGACAAAAGAGAGAGATTTCTAACAGTGAATTACAGTGTTAAACAAATTGAGCTCGTCTCCCCTAAGAACATTTCCCTTCACACTTAAGAGTATGAAGTTTTTTCTATATCGGCTACTTGCAGCAAAATAACAGGCTGTCTGTGGAGTGACTCACCAAAGGAAATACCACTGTGCTGGAACACTGGGGAGAGGAGAAATAAAGCCAGAAATCAGCCACCAGGCCAGAAATGAGAGACTATCAAGGGCTGGTAAACACGGGTTGCAACAGGCTCCCCAGGGAAGTGGTCACAGCCCCAAGGCCAGAGCTCAGGAAGCTTTTGGACAACGTTCTGTGGGACCAGGAGCCAGGGAATGGCCTGGAGTTGTGTCAGGGCAGGGGGAGGTTGGAGCTCAGCACCAGGTTCTGCTTTGCCCACAGGGTGGGTGGGCACTGCCCAGGCTCCCCAGGGATTCCTGGGGATGGGCCTGTGCAGGGCTGAGGGTTGGACTCTATGATCCTGGTGGGTCCCTTCCAACTCAGCATATCCTGGGATTCTGTGTCCACGTACCAGGGAAAACCATGTAAGGCATCTCTGCCCAGGCTCTGGAAAAGCACCACCTGCCCAGAAGCAAACATCTGCCCTTACATTTAAAAGCAGATCACCACATCCCTCAAGGAACACAGTAGAAACTTGGCAAAGTAAAGGCAGGAGACTTCTACACTGTCTGGGAAGCAGTGGGAATGCCCCATCCTCAGCCATGCTGTAATTCAGCCACCTGAGAGGACATCCCAGTGTTCTCCAAGTAGGTAATTTTAAAAGAAAGCTTCCAGTCCCTCCACCCAGGACTCGGGAGGCACAGCTGGAGCTCACCTTTGCTGGTTGGAGACTCCTGACCTCCAGCTGTTCCTAAATAAATCAAAATAGCCCCTCCCAAGCTCACATCGTGGAGGGGTGAGCAGGAATATTCAGGAGCTCTCCCTACAATACAGTTGTCATCCCTGGCTCACTAATGACTCGCTTTACCTGGAGTCAGATCCTTTGTTCCCTCCCCGTGCAGATGGGATCCCTCCCGGCGCTTTCCAGCCCAGGCTGTTCAAACAACACAAGCTGTGTTTTTGTTGCAGGTTGCACGTAGTTTGGGAATTGCTTTTTTCTTCCCTCCCAGCTCCAAGTGTTTCATTTGTTTGATTTCTCTGAACCACGGGTGTATTTGCATTAACCATACAAGGAATTCTTTGCTGGGTTTTCCCCACCAGCTTCCTGCCCTGAATATCAAACACTCGGGGCTCTACATCCACACTTTGCCACTTCCATGGATGCTTGGATTCCTCCTGTCAGTGGGAGCAGGGGGGGCTTGATTTCATTTGTTTTCTTTACAGGATCACAAAGCAATTCAGAGCTGTTCTCTGCAGGGAGAAATACCTTCAAAACATGACAACCAAGCAGTGAATGGCACTGTCTTGGGTTCTTAGGGAGAGTCCATGCAAACAGCAGGGGGAATCCTGCCCCCCAGCACTGCAGTGGGCACACACCAGCAGGTCTCACCTTCCTCCATCCCCGAGATGCTCCCGGGGTTCTTTTTCCCCTTCGGCTGGTACAGGGGGAGGCTGGAGCTGGCTAAGAGCTTTACTCACAGGGTTGTGGGAGGACACCTGGGGAGAAAAGGTTCCCAGACAAGCTCCTGGCATGGCAAAGGGTGGAGGATGGGAAAAAATTCCTGCTCTGCTGATCTCAGACCTAAACATTCCTAAACCTAAGGCAAGGCAGGGTCAGTGACTGCCCTGAAACGCAACTAAGACGATGCTCAAGTCCTCCAACCTCACCACTGCTTTTCACTCCACTTACTGCTGGAAATTGCTCCAGTTTTCCCCACTCTGTGAAACTCCCTCTGCCATAATGTGCTTCCTTCTCCATCCCTCTGTCAATCCAGGCCCCCCGACCCCCTCGCCCCCTCCTGCAGCCGTATCTTTCTCTCCGGGTGAGCGTCACTAATGTCACAATCATTCCATCTGACAAAGTCTCCGCTCCTCCACGTCTCCCTTGTCTCCTTGAATCTCTGTCAAGGCCTTTTCCACATGTCTAAGCATTTTAATGACATATGGTGCTGGGACTGGGGGAAGGGAGCATCCAAACACAGGAGGAAGGTGAAAACCCCATACAGTGGGCAGCCAGGAAAATCCCCAGGGAAGGTCCTGGAAGACACCTGGGTGGTGAAGGAGGCACCTGAGAAGGATGAGCTCAGAGAAACTTGTTCCACCACACCATTCAGTTCTTCTTTCAGCTCTCCTACAATATCTAGTTGGCTGCCCAGAGGAAAATGCACTTTTTGAGAGTTTCTCTGTCAGGAATGGCTGATCCTACTTTGCACTCCTGTTCCAGACCCTTCCTTTGGAGTCTCCAGATGCTCTGTACTCACCAGCCACACACAGATGGGTCAACACATGGTGAACGAAGGCACCTCCCAACTCTTCCTCACCTCAGAAGGTGCTCAATTCCCTGGTGGATCAGACCCACACCCCCAGAGTGGGTTGGAATTGGGCAGGATACACACGTGCACCCAGTGTGGAAATCACCAAAGGCTGTGTCACAGCAACACACCCAGCCCCAAACACTGGGGTCTGAACTTCATCCCCAAGTGAAGAACACTCCCAACATCACCCCCAGCCCAGAAAGCTTCTCCTCCCTTAAGCTGGTACTTAAGGCTACTTTTCTCAGAGCATAGTCTTAGCAGATCTCAAAGCTTCCAGACAGCTAAGAAGCCCCCAAAGTCCTTTTAAGACAGGGTATTCAGCGGAATCCTAGTGGAATTCTGCCTGAGTAATTGCATTTTGTCTGCTTATAATCCTCCTGGTGTTTAATTCTCCTTCACCTGTCGTAAACTGGTGAGAGCTGTGGCAGGATGATGATGACAGTGGCTTTGCTCCATGCAAATGAAATGTTCTTGTCTTAAAGGGGTTCAGTACAAAAGACACTAGAACAGCAAAAGCCTAAAAAGAAAATGGACCTGGTTCCAAATTGCCCTAACAGACCCTCAGCTCCAAGACAGAGGTGACAGCAACACCCACGTTTTAAACTCCTCATCTCTTCAGCAGCTCTAATCCTACTGCAAGGCAGCTGAACTTCAGCTCTGGAGTATTTTGGCAAATCCCATCTTTGGCAGATTAATGGGAAAATCAGCAGGAGCACAAATGCCTCCAGGTACCCTGGTTTGGGTGGAAGCACCAAGGACTTGCCTGTTCCTGCTGCAGAGCCTCAGACTCGGAGCAGCCGGGTCTGCTGGAAGTGTCCCTGCCCATGGAAACACGTGAGCTTTAAGGTCCCTTCCAAACCAAACCAGCCTGGGATTCCATGATTCTCCAAGACTGCTGCTAACCAACAGGCTGCAGAGGGAACCAAATGGGGATGGGATGGGATGAGTCTGGCACATATGGATGGATTCTGCTTTTTCAGCTTTATTCAGTGACATTATTCAGTGACACTGCAGCAGCTGGTGTTTATTCTCTATCCCTCACATATTCCTGGGGTTTGGGGAAGCTTCACAAGACTCTCCAAGTACAACAACTACAAACAGGGTCCCAATCTGGCTTCCACATAAAACACTTGAATAAAGGGAAGCAAAGGCAAACGGGTGCATAAGTCAGTGTCCAAGAGTGAGGCAGCAGGGACCCAGAGCTGACTAGTGAGGAAAACAAGTGGACACATCCTCTGAAAATTGAATTTTATAATCTGTAACAAAGCCCTGAATGAAAATTAAGAACCACAAAAAAGCACCTTAGCTCCCAAATGAAAAACAAGCCCCCAAAGTTACAAGCAAGATACTGGTGCTGCCCAGGTTCTCTCTGTGACACAGTCATATTAAAAACAAATAAGTCAGTGAGGAAGGGAAGACAAAACAGTTATTTGTCAGGTGACAGCAGGGAAGGATGAGGGGATGCTCCAGGAATTTATCAAAGAAATCTGTTGAGCTGTGCAACATTTTTTTAAGAAAGATGCTGAAGTGAAAAAGCAGCTTCCATGTGAACCTGCAATGCTGCTCGGGCAAATATAAAGCAGAAATACCCCGTTAACACCCAGCATTGTCTGGATCTGATGTGCCATATCTGCCGAGGCCAGGAAGCTGGTAGATCATGGCCAAAAGCCTGTCTTCCACATGTCCAGTCAGCCTGAAAAAGGCTGTACCCTCTGTGTTCCACAGCGAGGCCCAGAGCTTCCAGAGGCTCTTCTAATACAAATATCTGCCTGCTTTTCTCCAGAGGGGGGAGAAGGGAATATTTTCAGCATGTGCTTAGTGTTGAACAAAGTTTGTTTGAACTAGACTTAACTGCAACAAGAGCAGCATTAAGCCAACCTCAAGCACTTGTGAAAACACTCTGCTTTAAATAGTGCCTCTCCAAGCTTTAACGTCATGTAAAGCTCAAGGAGATTTTATGGGCCACCAAGAGCATCTAAAGCCTTGGCATCCCATTTACAGTCTGAACAGCTCTGCAGCAGCAGGGCTAAAGGAGGGCTTAAGGGTGGGTGTGATGCCCCAGAAGCAGAGGGTTGGCAGCCCAAGAGCCCTGTCCCAGCCCCAGACAATGCACCTTTCCTACAAACCAAGCTAGAAATCACCCCCACGCAACCCTAAACTTGTAATTTTGCAGGTTTTCAGCCATAAGAAAAGCTCCAGATTGTGTGCACAGGTTCTCCTAAAGCAAAGCACCTCTCAGCAGCTCCCCTGGATGCTGTTCATACCTGTCACCAGCACTGCCAGGGTCAAACACTGCACTGCCTTGGGCCAAGCAGGCACTTTGCATGTTCCAAATTCATTAAAGTCAAATACTCCTAAGACTTTTTACACATGAAAAAGCAGATGAAGGTGAGACAGAGCGGTTCAGTGCAGCACAGGCAGAGTTTTATTTAATGAAGGTATATTTACTCAGCACAGCTGAAGGGCTGCTTCTTCACAGCAGGTCAGGGGCTGCTATGCAAATACTAATAAATATTTTGCACTTTTCAAGAACGCTTTGCCCAAGTGCTCTGCAAGCGTGAACTGCACTAAACCTCCCAGGATCTGGAAGGAACAAGGGAGAAAACAGGAACAGACACTTCGTCCAAGACAGAAATACAGAAGCCTCTTGGGTGCAAAGCACAGACATCTGACAGCACCAACAGCTTTCCCAGCTCCTCCTGGAAGTGCTTTCCATCGCTAACCTCACATTTGTGTGGTTGGCAGCTTTCTAGAAACAGCAGCTTGGTATCGAGTCAGAAAACAGAGTCATCTGTGGTTCATTACTCCCAACAGATTTCCAAAGGGATCCTGCCTGATGCCTCAGCTGCTTCCCAGCCAGATAAGCCTGGAAGATCTAGTGGTGGTATAAAATAGTAAAGCTTCTTATGAAACATCTCACACAGGACAAAAGCCACCCCAGGGATGAGTTCATCAAGCCTAGAGAGATTTGTGCTTTATTAACTGGCTTTCCAGGAGGTCTCCCTGGGTTGGAAAGCAAGGTGCTGGGGAGCAAAGGGATAGGGATGGCTGAGGCTGCTGCTCAATTCAACAGCTCTAAAAACTCCATGGAGAGAAATAGCTTCTACCCTGCAAACATTGGGGTGGGGGAAGAAATAACCAAGGATGGCTACAGTCAGAGGGGTATTAGAGAAAGACAGGAGAAGGTAGCACTGAGGTCTCAGGTTTCCAGAAGAGTCCCAACTGGGGAGCCCCAACATGCCATGAAAGATTTACAAAGACTGAAGGAACAGTTTTCCTTCCTTCCCCCAAAGAGCACCCAGCACCCTCTGACACCTGGAGGGTTGGGACCCCTCCCAAAGAACACGAGGGAGATCCTCAGCACTGAGCCACAGGGGTTGCCTCCAGCTCCACTCCAGGCTGGTGCTGTGCAGAGATGGGATCACACCACAGGGACAAGGCTAAACTGGAGCCCTTTACCTGTGAGACAACAAATTCAGGCTGTTCCCTTCAGCTGAAGCACTTCCGAGTCCCATCTCCGGAGGGAGAGGTGGGATTTGAGGTACAGACACAAAATTCCACTGCTGATCATGGAAGTGGCAGCTGCAGGTACAGAACCCGTGGGAACTGATTGGGGTCTCTCAGAGCAGCAGAGCCCTGAGCTCCCATCTGGAGCCAGAACCACTGTGCTTCCAAGATACCATGTTATTCTGAAATCAATACCAAGATTTATTGATCCAGGAAGGAAATACAGACTGACGAGAGCCTGGTCAATACCAATCCCGACGGGTAATAACTTTTAATGGAGACCAGAAAAAATTCTGACCCGAATTTTGCACATGCTGATTGTCTCAGCCCAGGGGCAGGTCAGAGACTCCTCGCTGTTCTGCTGACATTCCCACTGACCAAGCCCGGGACAGCACATCACCACTGAGGGAATGAAAAGAGAAACCCCATTAGCTGCTCCCACCGATCTGTCTGGCTGAGGACAAGCTGCTCATACCAACTGCCTTGAAAATCATAGCAAGAAATTCAACCTGCACAGTCAAGGCCAGATTCAGGCGTGTAACTCAGTGATGGCAGGAGTTCAAGCACTTAAAATGTCTTTTGAAACCACAGTAAAATCCTGCTGTCCCATCCCTCTTGGAAATGGACTCCACTGAATGTCAAGGCCCTGAAAGGCAAGAACAGAAAAACAAGAAGAAAAAAAAAACACAAACCAGCTCTGTCTGACAGAGGCCAGGAAAGCTGGTTGCAGCAATTTCCCTTCATTTGTCAGCAAAATCACAGCAGCTGCATAAAAATATAAAAAGGGTTGAGTTACCAGAGGGGCACCATCAATACTGGGGCAGGGGTTGAGGAGAGACCCCACTACACGTTTCTAAAGGTGAGAAGATAAAGCTTTAACTCCAATATTTTGTAAGCAGCAAAATCCCATCTTCGAGCACACACGGTGCTTCAGGGAGGCAGTGAAGATTCCTGGGGTGCTGCAGACCCACAGAAACTGCAGCAGCACCATCGTGCAGCTCCAGGGAATGAAGAACCTCTTCTGCACTTCACAGACAACAAGAGCCCTGACCCATGTTTACAGGTTTCTAAGCAGCCATCACCTAAACTCTCCCTTTATTCCCCTGTCAATACCTACAAAACAGCTTTACAAGAAGAAACAGCTCTTTGTGGCCCTTTGAAAAGGCTCAGCCAGGCCAAGAGTGCCTTGGGATATCTCACACCAGGGTAATCCCAAGGCATGAAGAGCTGCAGAGAGACGTGGGGGGAGAGGTTTGGAGAGCAGGGCTTTCCCTTGTGCTGGTGATGGGTGTGGAGGCCAAAGGCTGCCAGCAGCCAGGGAAGCAACTGGCACAGTTTGACAGCCCTGCAGGAGGATAAACGGGCACACAGTGCCGTGCAGACGAACTAAGGTGTTTACTGACTTTAATATTTAATTGTGTCAAATGAAGAGAGAGAAGCCGGGAGATCTGAGCTGCAGACAGAGATGCACGTGCATGTCAGGCACCTAAACCAGCCAAAACATCCACCTCAGGAGCACTGGTTTGGATGTGCCCACAGTGCTGAGAACTGCCAGGCTCCCCCTGCTCTGCTCCCTGGCACAGGAAGGAGTGCCCTGCCCTCCAGTGTGGCAGGCACTGCAGGGAAAGGGGAAGGCACATGTGAAATCCTCACCCAGGCCATAGGCTCCACCAGCCTCATGGGCAAGAAAAGTATGGGCATCCACATCCCAACATAAAGACACTCAGAAGCACCCACGGCCACCTGAGAAGGCTCACCTAAAAAAAAGGAGGCAGAGCACTGCTCGTTTGCAGGATGGTTTTTGTCATTAGGTATTGGAGTAAGTTATCCAGGGAGGTGAAGCCACCACCTCTGGAAGTGTTCAAGAGGCATCTGGAGGTGGCACTTGGGCACATGGGTGATTATGGTGGGGGGATGGTTGGCCCCGATCTTGAAGGTTTCTTCCAACCCTGACAATTCTGTGATTCACAAAGAGATGCCTTGCACTGCCACTCCTCTGTTCAAAGGCTTGGATGGAAGGATTCAAGTCCTCTCCATCCCAAAATCCCAGCAGTTGACCCACTGCTTCTGTTGACTCTGCTTGAAGTTGTTTGCCTGTTTCCAGGAAAGGGCTTTGCACTGCTATTCGCCTTGGGATGCAGCCTGGGAGAGCACAATTGCTGTCAGACACACAAGCCCTTCCATTCCTTTCCCAAAACGATACCAAATCGGCTCCAAACAGGTCACCCTGCATCCTACCAAAGGAAAAGCCTGGGGGGCTGTGTTACTAAAGCTGCTGTTGGTATTGTATTTTTGAATTTCCATGCCAGGTTTGGCCAAATACAAAGGAAGGCTGGCTCCATAAATCTTGCAGTGGGAACAACACGGGGTCTTTGCTGGATTATCACTGCTAAAAGGAACTGCAAAACATCCAACTCCACAAATGAAAGATGTTAATAGAGCAGTCCCAGCGGAGGGAGAGGCTGTAGATTACACGGAGCTGCTTTCACATCCTGCAAAATGTGCAGATTTAAATAACATTCCCCTTTCACAAGAATAAATCTCAGCGTTTGCCACAAAGAATTGCAGCACAGGCCCACACCAGGCTCCTCCAGTGGGCACAGAGCTTGTGGGAGACAAGGGTGATGGATTGAAGACCTGAAATTTGTGTGCCTTGTTTGATGCAATGGGCCCAAAGAGCTCCACTAGACAAGGGCTGTGCCTTCATGTGCAATCTCCCTACCCACAGAACTCTTCAAATACACACCAAAAAAAGAGTTAAGACAGATTTTTCTCTCCAACCTTTTAATTAAGCCATTAGTCTCTTCCCCCTTAACCCAGGAAAGAGAGGCCTGTCTTCACAGGAGCAAATGATTTCCCCAGAGTAATGAAGATGCATTATCATACAGAAAAAATCATTAGTTGCTATGTCCAGAACAATGCAATTGCTCAATTACTACACTAAAACAGATCACACCCTTCCCAGCACTCCGGGAGCAAACTTGGAAGAGATGCATTCAAAGGGATGTGCCCAGAGAAACAGCATTTGCTCAGGAGAAGACCTGGACCAGGACATAGATCCCACCTAAACTCTTTTCCAACCAAGCTGTTGCTCACTTCACCCTTAAGATGCCACAGGAACAGATCTCAGGGGGACTTCCTCCAAATGTTTTACAACATTTACAAGGGTTTGGGGAGGTTCCCATCACACTAAGAAGGTCTTTGCCCCTAATGATTAAGGATTCCTGAGGAAGCCCCCTGGGACTAGGAAGCACTGTACATTTTGAGGGAACTAATGATGACACACAATGAGCAGCAGGGATTTGGTGGCCCAGAGTGTCACTGAAAGGCCCCATCACGGAGTCTCTTGATGAGTAACATCTCCATGAGTCTTGGGGTCACCACAGGGATGACCCAGCTGGGTTTCAAGGCACCCTGCAGGGACTGCCGGCTTGGTTTTGGTTTCCCTCTTGGAAGGGACCCACCAGGACCATCCAGTCCAACTCCTGGCTTTGCACAGACACCCCAACAATCCCACCCTGTCCCTGTTGTCCAAACTCTCCTGGAGCTCTGGCAGCCTTGGGGCTGTGACCAAACCCTGGGGAGCCTGGTCAGTGCCCAACCACCCATTGGGGAAAGAACCTTTTCCTGAGATCCAACCCCCCCAAAGCTCTAGGTCAGCTGCAAAATACTATTCACCTACAACTTGTCTAATGAGGATGATCCAACTCACAATTCCCCCTCTTCATCGCCCCCAGGATGATTAAGAATAAGATTTAGTCATCTAACGAGAGACCCATTATTCCTTCAAATGCATAATTTCAGCACTTCTCTCACCTACCGAGATACCCATTAAAAAAATGACTCATGAACTCTTCCCCTGCATCTTTGGCACAATAATTCCAACACAGATGTGGGTCAACTGATGTTATTCATGAAATCCCATCAAACCCATTCAGTGGTTCAGAGTGAAAGGGGAGGAGTTGGTGTCAAAAGTGAAAGTGTTTTATTTAGACATTTTCCCCTCTATGTGAAACATTCAGACTTTTTTCCCCCTCAAGACATCTCTGAAGCTAATTTACTTTAAAAAAGGTTTTTTAAGTCTGAACAGAGTACATATCATATCAGATGAAATGTTTTATTTGACCTGAAAAAAATATTTTTGGTCTTGTTTTCGGTTACCTAATACAGCATTTCCTCTTCAGTTTTTCAGTTCAGATAGACAAGGAGAGAAAAAAAATCAATTTCAGAGCTCCAAACACAGCCCATTCTGTAACAGTTGTCACAGAGACTGTAGCTTATGTTAATATTAAAATACTGCTTTAGCAATTTATGAACATTATCTGGAGAGTGAAGGCACAAATTAGCAGAGATGAAGCAAGTTACCCGAGCTAATGCATTCCTGGCATCCATGTCTTTCTATTGTTCAGCTGATCTTAAAGAGCCACAGGGTTCCACTGACAGAAGGGGGAAAACTTGATGGTTCACACAGGTTTGAGAGGATTCCCAGCTCCTTGGTGGGCAAAGCATGTTGAATCCTAGAATGGTTTGAGTTGGAAGGAACATGAAAGAGCATCTTGTTCCAATTCCGTTCCATGGGCAGGGACACCTCCCACTATCCCAGGTTGCTCCAAGTCCCATCCAAATTGGCCTTGGACACTTCCAGGGATGGGGCAGCCACAGCTTCTCTGGGCAACCTGTGCCAGGGCCTTCCCACCCTCACAGGGAAGGATTTCTCCTTAATATCTAATCTAAATCTACTCTCCTTCATCTTAAGGCTCCCTTGTCCTGTCACTCCAGGCTCTTGTAAACAATTTCCGTCCCATCCTTCTTGATGGCTCCCTTCAGGTCCTGGAAGGCCACAGTTAGGTCACCTTGGAACTCCTCTTCTCCAGGCTGGACAATCCCAATTCTCCCAGCTTTTCCTCCTGGCACAGAAGCACCATCCCTCTGATCCCCTTGGTGGCCTCACTCCAGCAGCTCCACGTCCTTCCTGTGCTGAGACCCCAGGGCTGGAGGCAGCTCTGCAGGTGGGCAGCAGAGCAGAGGGGCAGAGTCCCCCCTCACTTGCTGCCCACGCTGTGGGATGAGCCCAGTGCACACGGCCAGGTCATGTCCAGCCTCTCACCCACCTGCAGCCCCAAGTCCTTCTCCCAGGGCTGCTCTCCATCCCTTCCTTCCCAGCCCAGATTGATCCTAGGGGCTGTCTCAACCCACATGCAGCAGCAGCACTTGGTCTTGTTAAACTTCCTACAAATCACTCCAAAAGACATTCCAGAAGACATGCCACAAGTTCTCAACATCCACATCCAAGAAAAATCGTGAAGAATCACCTTCCTAGAACTTGATTACCCTTCCAGCCCAAACTATTCTATGACTCCCTACATGAAGAATGCAATATATGACTATTTTGGAGAAGGTGTGAGGCTGGTGACATCCAGGACAACCTGGTTTGGCTGCCAGGGGGGTTATAACAGCCAGGATTGGTGCTGAGCTCCAGCCCTTTGCAGGTACACAAGGCACCTTCCATGGCAGCAGCTTCCTCGGAGGCGCCGGTGCCGCATACGGTGGTTGCTTTAGTTAAATGCAAACCAGCAATCTCTGCCTTCACATGTGACAATTGCCATGCGATTTCTGTCTCATTAAGCTCTGAAATGTAAAACAAATGGGATTTATGTGGCTGCCGCTCGGCACTCGCTCGCTCCGTGTCAAGTCTTGCCTTTAAAGGCTCCTCAGTCTCATCACTGTCTCTTCCTTTCTGTTTGGCTCCTGAGCCAACACAATCCCTGGCGGTGCCCCACCTCAGGCTGAAACACAATTTACAGAACAGACAGACATGGGGCAGCTCTAGCAAGCAAACCCTCCTATTTTTCCCCCCTCAGGTTGTGATTTCATGGGTCTCGTGTGACTCACATGGATCTCCCTGCAGCCTTCTGTGCCTCAGTTCCCTCACCTGCCACTGTCAGACCCACACAGCTTGTTCAGTTCCCAGCACACCAATTCAGCATGTTTGGATACAGCTCTGTGCATGGAATAACAAGCTCAGAAAAGCAGTTATTTGTAAGGCTGGCAGAAAAAAAGCTACAGGCAGCATTTGGGAGGCATTTTGGAGAATATGGACCATCAGTGAAGTGCTATCCCACAACAAACCAGGAAAAACCTGGTTACAGAGCATTTGATTCCAGCACTCTTTCCCTCAGGTACAGAGAATACTCCCAGCACAGTGTCAGTATTATTATATACATTACTTGGGGTAAAATTAACGAGTGTCACTGGTATTCAGGCTGATGCTCAGGACATGAAGATTCATGACCACATGTCTCCACAGCCACAACTCTGATCCTTTTCTTCCAGTTACAAAGACCAACTAATGCTCCAGTTGGTCTGATGCTCCATAGACTGACAGCACCAAGGCTCCTCCTACATCCAGAGAATCTACAGCAACCCAACTGGCCAACGAGTGTCCTGGAGATAAGTCATAGAGACATGGAATTGTTACAGTTGGGAAGACCTTTAAGAACAAATCCAACTGTCAAGTCAAGGGGATTCACTTAAACCACATCATTTGGGATTATCCATCCCTGGAAGTGCTCAAGGTCAGGCTGGATGGTGCTTGGAGCAACCTGGGATCGAAAGGTGTCTCTGCCCATGGCAGGGAGGTGGAATGAGATGAGCCTTAAGGCCCCTTCCAACGCCAACCATTCCATGGTTCTATGGTTACCTAGAGACGTGTCAGCACCAGCCTTGCTTCGGGCAGCCCAGCATTAATGTTGAATTTTGCCACAAGGAATTCAGTTTTGGATATCCAACTAGTCACCTTGAAAGCTGTGACATGTACTCAAAGTATCAGGCAAACCCCTGGTATTCACAACAGCTCAAAACACCATGAATTAGGTGCCCAGAGGCAGAACATGCCCAAGCTCTTTTTGAGCTGTTAAGGCCCCTTCCAACGCCGCACTGGCCTCCAGCCAAGCACTTGAGCACTGCCCAAGGATGCTCAAGGAGCCAGAAGCAGGACAATGATTCAACCCCAGCTCCACAAAGCCCACCCCATTGCTCCTGCCCCAAGGTCACCTTCTCAACCCACTAAATATTGTCACCTCAGGCACAAAACATGTTACAAGCAGCAGAGCGAGTGTGTGAGAAATTGTAATGCCGGTGGCACAAAGCAGCACGGGAGGGGATGTGTTCTGGAGAGCCTGGAAAACCTGGGAGAAACACAACAGCAAGGATGAGGTGCCTGTGGGAAGCACAAAGCCAGACATTGTTTAGCAAAGCCCCACTCTGCAGGCTGAGGCTGGAGCCTCGTACTGAGGCAAGAGCTCCCACTGATGCCATTGTCAAGCTCGTAGGGCTGAGATTTCTCTGGAAGAAAAGCAGCCCCGTGACAATTATTTATCACCACGCAAACATCTTCCTCCTCGGCCTTTGTTGGAGCAACGCAGACCACGTGTGTCTCCAACCAGGGAGAGAAAAGCTACCAACAGGATCAAGGAAGGCTGAGATTAATCTGGTTTAACACAGATAAAAAAAACTCGAGCAATCAGTTTTAAAATTAATATTAAAGTTGTAAGTCACCTTTGACTATATTAAAATCTAAACTGGAGCATACAATAAGCCCCAAATAAGCCCCACTGGCAGTCAGAAGAGCTTCCTTATCAACCTCTAACATCCCTGTAAAATAATAACTGGAAGCCAGACTGCTCAGAGAGAAAGTCGCTCTCCTGGGGCAGCGTGGTGTGACCCAATTCCTGCTGCCAGTTCAGAAGGCCTGGCTTGGCCAGTGTTCAGAGTGGCACAAGGAACTCGGCTGCAGCAGCATCATCTGGGGAGGGAGAGCTGGCACGGAAAGGCTCAGCACTGAGCTTTAAGCTGGGTCTATCTGCTGGGACACAGATGACCATGCAAAGAGACATAGTGCTGCCATTCCATGAAGCACCTGGGCTTCAGTGTATTTTTCCACCACAGGAATGGTGTGGAGTTTTGGGAACTGGTTCTCTCCCAGCCCTTGGCTTCTCCTCCTCGATATTTCCAAACTTTCTTCTCTATTGCTGACTTTGGAAGAGGCTGGAAGGCTCCTGTTGCGGGAGCACAGCACAGGTGGAGCACCAAGGGAAGCTGGAGGGATAGGTGGGCAGCACAGCCCCAGGCCAAAGGCAACACCCCAAGGTGAGCAGCTGAAAGACACCAGAAACACTGGCCCTGTAATGGAGAGGAGGGTCACGGTGTGCTGAGGAACACAGGGAGCTGTGGCCAGCAGGCACCAGCTCACCCTGAGCACCCCTGCAAAGTCAAGGAGGGAATGGGGACACGCTCCCATTGTTTTCCCACAGACCACTGCATCATCAAATGGCTCGTGCTGGCCACAACCAACCCCAACACACCAATGTTTCCACTTCACTGTGTGCCAAGTCCATACCCAGACCCAGTTCAGACCCATATGACCTTAAAGAGGCATCTCTGCTTAGTTAAGATGGACTAAAGCTGTCGATCTCCACGGGTAGTAGCTCCACAAAGGTTTAGAAGGACTAAGCCAAGAGCTGCTGGAGGAGACCACCAGTTTCAACTGATAATGCACAGGGGGACAGTGGGTCTTGGGGAAAAAAATGAGTGTCCTCATGCTGCTGGAGAGCTCTGTCCCCAAAAGAGCTGCATGAGCTGCTTTCCAGCCCACTGCTGCCTGCTTGAGAGGGCTCCAAATAAATAAATAAAGTCACTGCCTCATTAGCATGCAAATCTATTCAAGCCCCCATTTCAATTTGAATTCTATGCATACGATCAGAGTGCAAAATGCAAATTATACAAATGCACCCATAGGAAGAAAGAAGCAGGAACTCTGCACAAAGGGATTAGGGCCAGGCTACTTCCCTCAGAATACTGCAGTGCTGGGGGGGCCTTGGTGGGGAGGGTCCTTTAATGGCCACCAGTCCCACTGCATTGAGCTGTGCTACAAAGGGCTTTGGAAAGCATTGTGACTCTGGCTCTGGAGCCACAACTTGTTTGGAATAGGGGGGAAGAACTAGGAGGCACGAGGAGAGTGTGGACAGAGACCAAAGAGAAGAAGGGGTGCTAAAGGCTCAGCACTCACACCAAGGGTCTCCCCAAGGATCAGCACCCATTCAGATTGGCTTGAGGGGCCAAAGGTGCCTCTCGCACTCCTCCAGCAGTCCCCAAAAGGCAGCATTAGCCAGAATCTCTCCAGCACTGGCCACCTCAGCTACCAAGTCAGCAATATGGGCCATGCCAGCCAGCTCAGGGCAGCAAGGTGGGTCTTGAGCATTACAGACCATCAGGAGGAGGGTCCCCACCACTGTCCAGCCCCACATCTTAGTGACAAGGGAGGTGATGCTTCCCCAGCTTTAAAAGGCTTCACCTCTCCCTCCCATGGAGATCTCGCTGGGAAAGGTCTGCAAAGTATGGGAGGAAAGACAAAAGCCCATCTTGGAAGGCTCTCTACAGACCAAGGTCAGCTGAAGAGAACCAAATGCTCCTGATTTTGGCTAAGTACGGCTCTGAGCTCTGCTCTAACCTGAGCCCCAGGTCCTTTCTCCAGACTCCCAGGCCCACCAGCCCCACAGTGTGGGAAATCCTGCTCCTAGTGAGACACAGAGCCCGGGCAGAGCAGATGGAGGCTGCGCGTGTTCAGTCCTCCCTCCTACGTGTGTGAAATTCTCAACCCACCATTATCGTATTACATTTTCATTTTAAAGTAAATATCTGTTTTCAATTAGTACTTACCGTGAGGGGCATGCATCACTGAGAACACTTATTTCTCTTCCTTTCATTATTAGATTAGAAGTCACTCAAGTTTAACTCCATTTAACAGCAGCACACACCAAAGTGCTCTGCAAACGTTAATCCACCTCCCACCTCCACTCCCAAAAACGTCCCAGCCTCAGCTCCAAATCAAGCTGTGACATGAGCCTGCTGCAGCTCTGCCCAACATCTCCAAGCCCACCCATCAGTTCCCTGTGGATTCTGCCTCCAGGATGTTAAATTCCCATTGCTTCTCCTTCATGTCACAAAATCTGACCCCTCGCCACGTCATCCATGTAGCAAGAAGGGTCATGTGGACTTTCCCGAGGTTACATAAAGTGAATAAAACCTGGAACAGAGAGTTGGGTTGCCTAAAACCTTACAAATAAAACCAAAAGCATGGGAGGATCATCCACATCTGGTGTTCCACCTGCTCATTCCCTCATGGATGAGCACATCACTTGGCTACCCAAGATTCTTCTCAAATCTCCCAGTCTCCTCATCTTCCTCCCACTCAGGAAAGCCCTTCCTTCCAGTGAGATCATTCCCTGGCACTGCCTGCTCAGCCCTCTGCCTAGCACTCGTAAGCATAATGGTACTATTATACTTTGCTCATTATGCCTCGTCTTTATTACCTGGCCTCATTAAGTTAAGAAGCCTCTGTAATTTAACTGCATCTCTTGGTCTCCGCACGGGGGCTCCAGCTGTGCTTGTCGTCAATCACTTTATTAAAAACACAGGACAAAAATTACTATTATACCCATTACTGCCCATCAATCTCTTCAATTGCCTCTTAGGTCCTTTCTTTACCTGCTCAATGCGCCAGTGCCAGATGAATATCACTGGCACCCTCATAGTCTTCCCATAGTTTCTGATAATTAGGAGCTGATTTTAAGGTGCTTTCAGAGAGGAGCAAGTGAGGTAGGTGCTGGCACACGATGTCCTCATGTTGTACAGGAGAACAGTAATAAAAACATGCAACCAGACCAAGAGAAATAAACCATGTCAGACAATAAAATGTAATTTTATCAAACCTAACAGAAGACACTTTACAGACACACAGATCAGATTAACACTGGTTTAGAATTAAATATACTGTGACAAATTGGTGCATTGTGAGAGCCACCACGGTGAGGGCAAAGGCAAGAAGAGACCTGCAACCCATTTGCAAATCCCAGAGAAAAACCAGCAATCAACAGCCAAATGGTTTCTACAGCAGCCTCCCAGCATCCCTCCATCCACCACAGTGACATTCACCATGCTTTGTGCACAAAACCCCTTCTTAAACTCCAGGTTAAAATTCCACACAGCAAAACATGGTATTTGGCAAGTCCACTTCCAATCCATAACTCACTCTTCAACCCATGACTCTTGGATGTTTCCCGCCCTTCAACAACTTTCTGAGGTTCAACTTTCCTTCCTGATTTTGAACAAGATGCTCCCACTGGGACGACAACTTGGATCTGCTCAAGTCAGCAGAAACTTGCACGGGTTAAGAGCACTACATAGATTTGTGCCTATGCTTGGGAGAAAGCCAAACCACGGAGAGAAACCTGCCTGCTGCAGGGAAAAGTGAGTGTGCTGGGTGAAGGGTTTGCTTCAACCACAACAGAGACATCAGCAAGGGATGTCAGCCACTTGGCAACTGTGGGGGTCCTTTTCTGGAGATGTTTCACTCTTCCTCCTCCCCATCATCCTCCTTGTCCCCAGGGAAAACCAGCCTTCCCTAGTTACCACTTCCCAACCAGGTTTCCTTCCTTACAGAGAGGGTGAAAAAAGGCAAACTTGGGAGATCACAGGTAGCACACAGGAAGCTGCACAGAAATGCTGAAGAAATCCAGCAGACACCACCTTAACACAGTCAGCACCTCCCAGAGAGCGGGAGGAGGGTGGGAGGTGCCAGCTCTTTAAAAGCCAAGGCATCCTTAGGAGGAGGTGGGCAGGGCAGTGTGGCAATCCCAATGCCCTGGCCACTGCCTTCCCAGCCAGCCCATTTGATGCAAGAGAGCTTTGAAGATTTCAAAGGGCTCCGTGTTCCCCAGTTTATCACAAGTGTCCATCTGAAACTAACATTATCATTTTAAGCATGACTGAAGCAAGAGGAATCTGCAGAAACCACTCCTGCTGCTGGAGAGAGACACTCACACAAGGCACAGAGGAAAAAAGACCCCTCAGACTCACAAACCCTGCAAGACCCTGACACAGGGCCAGCCCAGGAGCTCTGCTGCTGCCACCAGTGCACATCTGTCAGGAGGGACATTTACACTGCTCTGGACTTCACAGCAAAGGCACTTCTGCTCTGCCAGAGGTTCCTCCCGCTGCCCTTTCCATGTTTATGTGACTTTGGTGATGCCAAACTCCAAAACTGCCACTCCAGGGAAGGGGAATGGACATTTTGCAAGAGGTGGTAGGTGACAGACACAACCATCAACTCTCAACTCTTGAAGACCTTCCTCTGATCCCTGTCAGGCCAAACATACCCGAAGTGGGGGGAAAAGCAGCCACGTGGGCAGATGGCCACCCCAACACCCAAACCATGAACACAAAGGCTGCACACAACGAGCAAAACAACCCAGAAAACCTTCCACCTCACCAAAGCGAGAGCAAATCACCACGGCCAGGATGTGGTGCTGGACTGGGACAACTTTAGGCATGCAAAGACTGAGCTGGACCTAGAGGGTATCTAAGCTGCACTCCAGAACAGGGTTTAGGCTCATAAAGGCTGAGAGACAGCAGGACTGAAGAGGTTTCCCCTGGTCTCTGGTGGAGAAGCTCCTGAGCAAGGAAAACCAGCTGTGTTGTCCTTGTTGGAAAATAAAGGGAATCACAAGAAATCTACCATCAGCCAGTAAGTCAAGCTTTGGTTTAGACAGAAGGAGTTAATTTACAGCCACTCAAAGCTTTGATATCTTAAACCTCTTCAGTGTCTGGACAAGATGAGGAATAAGCACAGACAGTGTCAGACTCTGAGATGGGGAGGACAAAACACTGCAAACAGCTGTGCCTAATTTTAGCATCTGTTGGTTCTGTCTCTTCAGCACTTGTGGCTGGAGGGGGCTGGGGGTTGGCCCCGTCACTCCCAGCTTATTAAAGGCACAGCCAAAAGGAAAAGAGAGGAGGGTTAAACCACACTCCGGGGATTTGCTCATGGGAGAGAGTAGGAGTCAGCCCAGCAAGGCACTACTGCCCAGGAATGGCAGCCATTTCTTGCTGCAGGTTTCCCCACGCCCCACCAGGGCGTTCATCAAGGGAACAAGGGGCTCATCACCACCATGAACCCCGTTACACACATTTATCCCTGTGGGGAACACGAAGCAGTGGGGCAGACACAGCCCCACGAGCCCATCCCACACCCTCACCCTCACTGAGCAAGCCCATGGCATTCACACCACTATGGGCCAAGATCTCCTTGGAGATGCATCCAACGATGCCATGGGGTGACCTCTGCTCCTCAGGAGAGGGATGGCAACTTCAGAGAGCCCCCAACTCTTCTCCCCACCCCAGCACTCCCGCCACCTCTCCACAGCACAGGAGAGGGATCGGCCTTGGCTGCTGAACCCCAAACCTCAGGCTCGGTGCTCTCAGCCTCCCCACAGAGCTGGAGCCCCGCGGGTCACCTTGGACCTCTCCAGAGGAGCTCGACACGGGCAGGTGGGAGCAGAGCCGGCTCCATGCAAGCGCTGCTGCTGCCACCGCCAGGCTGAACGGGAAAAGTGAGCGGAAAACCTGCTCTGCCTCTGCCAGGTGACCTGCTTCGGATTCCAAATCCTCGGGTATTCCTTCCCCGGCGCTCTGTTCCTTTACTCTGAGCTAGTGAGACGCCCCACATGTCCTCAAGCTGTTCCTCCAGCGCTGTAAATGCGCAGCTTAACGAGGCGACTGCCGGGCTTGGAGTCCTCGGAAAACCTCCAAGTGCTCTCCGGGGCTGCCGGGACACGACTGGGCTCCGCTCGAGTCACCTGGAACTGCACTGGCCAGTCATTAAAATACTCTGCAGGGTAACAAGGCCACGCAGCCCCGAGGCAGTGACAGACATTAGAGGAGCTGATAAGGCTCATCTGCCTGCTAACGATTTTGTCTACAGTTATTTTTGTGCAGCTGGGAACAAGTGGCTGCAGTCAGCGACTTGCCAGCTGGGGGGAAAGCAGCAGTTTTGCATCGTTGGGAATGGAAACGCATCCAGCTCAGCACCCCACCACGCTCCCAGATTTTCTCCTTGCTGGCAAGAACTTGTCATGGACTGACCAAACAGCACGGAGTGACATCTCAGGGTGACGGGTGAAGACACAAAGTGAGGGGTGGTATAGAGCAGGGTTTTCCTGCAGACACAGCTTGAGGGAAGGATTCAAGCCTCTGCTGCCCCTGCAACACCTCAATGTGCTGGCTGGGTTTAAATCCCTTTACAGGAGCCAGAGACCTTTGCCTGTTGGGCAGAGAGAAACTCTCACCCACACACCTGGCAGAGCAGCCAAAGGTGACCATCTCCCTCCATCACCTCCAGGCCCATAAGCTTTGCCAGCACAAGGTCACTCCATGATGGGCAGCATCTCCATGGCCTTGGGAAGCCTCGAGTTGTAGCTCAGGGCTTACAAACAGTTTTCAAGGCACACCATGTACCTCACAAGGCAGTGACAGCTAAGCCTCACTCCTTGGCCTCACCAACTGCAGCAAAGCAACTCCCAGGTTGCACTGGAAAAGGCCGAGGTGGAGCCATCAAGCACTGGTGGCCTGGGAAGACCTGCAGGAAGGTGCTGCTCATCCTGAGCCAGCAACCTCATGGGCTCAAGCTGGCATTGGCTGAGTCAGCTTTTCATCTTTGGGTTGCAGCCAGTGCCAAAGAAACAACAGCCTTGTTATTCCAGAAGGAAGTTCCATGTATCCCTTTGCACCTCATACCATAGAATGGTTTGGGTTGGAAGGGACCTTAAAGCCCATCCAGTTCCACCCTTGCCATGGGCAGGGACACCTTCCACTATCCCAGGTTGCTCCAAGCCTCGTCCAACCTGGCCTTGGACACTTCCAGGGATGGGGCAGCCACAGCTTCTCTGGACAACCTGTGCCAGGGCCTCCCCACCCTCACACAAAAGGATTTCTTCCTCACATCAGCTGCCCCCATCTGCACCCATCTCAACAACCCCTTCAGATCCAGGTGCCTCCATCCAAAGCAGCTCCCTCCATCCCGCTGTTTCCACAGAGACTCACAAATCCCTGCTGTTGTTCCTGCCATGCTGGCCATTATACAGGTTGGGCTGTCTTAACTTGCTGCTGAGGATACGAGTGGGGCTGACATTTATTTAATCCTCATAGTAATGTTGACTGTGTACTTACTGAAACACCTCATGCTTATGGAAGACATTTGTTTCCAAGCAGCTTATGCTAAATTGCAGTGATATAAAGGAAACACTTATCCAATATTGACATTCACTGACTGGCAGCATACTGCTGGAATACTCATTTGTGCTGGAGGGTGGGAGGGGGACGGGACAATGGGGACCTGAGGGGGATCCAGGCTCTTCATTTCTGATTTTTTAACGTGTTAGGCAATATTAAGTTAATGACAACCTGTTCAAAATGCAAGGTGGGGCTCCAAATCCAGTGGCTTCTCCCACTCACTCTGCTAATATTGGACCCACAGCACAAAGCTTTGATCCTTCATCCATGAGAAAGCTTGAGCAGGTTCATCCCTTCCACCATGGGTGCACGTTCCATCCATAATTAACAAGGCCCCTCTCTCCTGCAGCGTGTCCTGCTGGGCAGAGAGCTTCCGATAAAAACCACATTATTGAACACTTTCTGTATTTTTATTTCTCTCCCACAAAATTGGGGTTGCTCACCGGGAACACTCCCAAAATTTCCAACCTTTAGGTGCTGCAGCATTGGATCAGATCCTGGCCCACCCAGGCAGGGTGTTCACCACGGGCCACATCCCAGATTGAAAGTGACAACAACAGACCCCAGAACATAAATTCACCAGCCCTTAAGAGGCGAATTAGCCACCACATGACCACATACACATCAAACCTGCACAGCAATCCCACCAAACACAAAGTAACTGGAAACAAAAGAAAGCATCTATTATCCTAGCGAAAGTGTGCCGTGCCTGCATCAATGGTTAATGAGCAGCAGTTATGGCAAAGCCCTCAAAAGCCAATTACATCCTGCTCCACCCTGAAATGCTGCAGACCCAAGGCTTGCTGTAGCTTTTGCTGCGAGTGGGGGCGTTGAATGAACACATTAAGACAAGATCTTATCCCCAAGTTAGCATCTGAATTTAACAATGCAAGTGTTCCACCTCCTACTTCTACAGCATGTGACACTGAGCGAGGCAGGACGCCCAGAGCCCATCGCTCACAGTGCACTAAAAGCACATTTAGATTTTAAGCTGTTTAATGCAACTCAGTAAAAGGAAGAGCCATGTAACAGCCAAGTGACCTCCAGCTCCTTCTGCTCCACTTTGGAGGCTGCTGCTGCCACCAGGGAAAGGCAAACACTCGAGTGTGGGTCTTGCCAGAGAGGCAATGAATAAACAGGCTCGGCGATACTCAAAGGGCACATTGAACCAGGACATCTGTTAGACCACCGTTTCCAAGACCAAAACCTAGCATTTGCTCTGTCCTACCACAAGGCACAATTCAGAAATGGGTATTTTCCTCTTCCCCCTTCCAGCAGTCTGGAGTGTAGACGTGCCCCGAGGTGCAGTGAAGTAGAGGAAGAGAAACCCACGAGTTTTGAGCAGCATCAGGATCCTTTGACTCAACCCCAGCCTGCAAAGACTCGCACAAGTTTTAAACTTCATGTCTTCCCACCCAAGAAGTCCTGCATGTTTACTGGTATGTTTGAAATTAATACTGGATTCCCAAAACCCTGCAAGAGCCAGGACACGAGCCAGCCCCGAAGGCAGGGCACACCCCTTTAAAACTCACAGCTCCACCAGATGCCTTAAATCTCAGCAAGGAAGAGACTGATTTACAACCAATTTGTTTCACTGCCTATTGATTTATAAAATAAGCTCGTACACGGTCACTGTGGCTCTGTTGCTCTCTTTGGCCAGAAGTAGCTCTCAATGAAGTCAAAGAAAAGACTTGTATTGCTCCTGAACAGAAGATAAATTAGGGCCTTCAGCAATTGTTGGTATAAATTCGCTGGTCTTTAAATAAATAAATAAATAAATAAGAGCTGTTTAATCCTACTGGTAGGATCCTGAAAGTGATGTAAAGCCAATTCTCCAGCAGCATTTCCATAAAGCCCCTCCACCCAGCATGCTGAGGAGCTGAGAGCACTGTACAAACTTGCAAAGCCGATCATTAAATCAGGGGTTTGAAGCAGCCACACTCTCCATCACACAGTGCTCGCAGGAAAACAGTTTATTCAAAGCCCTTGATCCTCAGCCAGCTCACAACCTAAGGGGCACATTGGCCTCTCCCCCCTTTATTTACAGCTACAAAAGCAAGAAAAGCTCTGGTTTTTATCCTAACATTTGCAGTCCAACTACAGAGAGGCCGGGAGCTGGTGACACGCGGTGCTGGGAACCTGTCAGGGATTTCTGGGCACGTTTCTACTCCAGTTGGTGTCCCCTAAAACCACAGGAAAGCACAGAAGTAACTGACATCTGCCTGAGATGTTCTATGCATAAAGTGTCGGCACCTCCACCTAACCTTGGGCAGGGCAGGCTGCTGGGGATGCAGAGTTAGCACAGAGCAGGAACATCTGCCCTGCTCTCCCCCCTCTGGCAAAGGGCACCTGGACAAACCCCAGCTCCTCCCTCTCGAGCATTTCAAAGAGGTGAAACCTTGCAATAAATCAGTTTTGAGCAAAGTCATCCGTGGTCCTCACGTGGCTCTCGCTGCGGGAGGTACAGATGGGAGATGGGGAAGCAAGCAGAAGCCTAAATTGTGTTAAAGCAGGCCTTGGAGGAGGCAATCTGGCACTGCTCCTCTGGGATAGCACAGACTGGACAACACCAGCTCTAACCTGAGGCTTATTGCAGTTTCCCTCCCATTCAGCCCCGTTGAGAACACGCTGCCCCTGCCAAAGCTGAATCTTCCTCCCAGCACCTTCTCAAACCATGACTGTCTTCCACTCAACCATTTCCAGTTCACAGAATCACAGAACACCCTGATTTGCAACATCTTGGGCTGCAGGACCTATTCCTTGGCTTAATTTGTAAAGCTCACTGGTGCTTGTACTCCTTGTGCTTCCTGAACAGCTCCTCAGTGCTGACACTCACCTGGGTTTAGGAAACAGCCCAATACCCTTCCCTTGCAGAGCTGCCCTGCTCTCGACATGGCAGGAGGAATTAACTTTGAAGAGGGATCACAACCACAGCTTTCCAGCCTTCTCATTAACAGGCTTGTGGCTGTCAGACACAGAAATCACCAAATGCCCCTCACAGCCACCAGCTCTTGCACTCACACCTCCCAGCAACTCAATCTCACAGTTTTGCCCCCTGTCACCCACAAACATCCCTTGAGATGTGAAAATCCTCATCTCCTGGTCCTAAACCAGTGTTGGTGGGTGGAACTGGCCTGGTTTCTCTCATCAGCATAATTTCACCCTTCTCTACCTGGGGGCTGATGACAAACCAGTGGGAAGTTGAGCCACTGCTGCTAATAACGGGCCCCTCTGACAGAAGATTGCAAAGCATTTACTTCCAGGGAGGAACCAAGTGAACTGTGAAGGAGAAAAACATACCCTGCAACACCCGGAGAACTCGGTATTCATCACCCTGAGGGAAAGCAAACATGCCTTTGGAAAAAAGAGCCCCAGACAGGCAGAAATCTTCCCATCCAAGGTAAATTTCAGATCCTGCCAAATCCATCTTGGTTGGTACAGTACTGGCCAGGGAGAGGAGGTGGTGGTAGGTACATCTTCAGTGGTGCTCCTCCCCACACCCCACCTCCCACAGCCGAGGCACCTTCCCCAGTTGCTTCCAGCCTCCCCCAGTTTGGCTGGCACTGGAGCAGAGGAGGGAAGGGTAAGTTATCATCAGACAGAAGTAAAAGCAGCCAGTTTTCATGGCAGCATCGATTTCTTCCCACCAAGGGGCACCCACATCTCGTCTCCGCAGGAGGCAAGTTGTGCTGTGACTTTCTCTCACCTTCCCCCAAAGCTTTGGTCCCGACAGCTTTCAGGGTGGAAGAGTGAGCAGCACCAGGGGAAAAACAGCCCTGAAACACTGACCTGTTGACTTCACAGAGAAGCACATGCTTTTTCAGACCATTTGCAAGAGGGAAAGACAGAGGATGCTCAAGGGAAGGCAATTTGTTCTCCCGAGATCCCCCCAAGAAGGCAGCTGGGGGAGGGATTCTCCTCCCAGGCTGAGCGATGCCTGCGTGTGCTCAGGTGCAGCACAGCCCCAAACAGGAGCAACAAACACCTTCCTCCTCCTGAAAGCTCCACTGGCAGCCCAAGTTCCAGCCCGAACTGTTTGCAGGAACAGCAGGATGCCAGGATGCCATCAGGGTGCCACCGAGATGCTCATGAAGCACAAGCCCAAGGGTGCACAGATCCATCACAGATCCAATGATGGAAAATGCCCTTTTGGTGAGGCTTTGGATACGGATCATGTTTTTAAACTGGTCCAGACCACAGATCTCAAGCTGGGTTTTCAGCAGAGATGATCCTCCCACCCCTGCTGCCCCTGGCTCAGGGGAATTTAATTATGGCAAATCCCTTCAAGCCACTTTGGCAAGAAAACACAGCCCTGCCTGCTCCCTGCCCACAAAAAGGAACTACTGAAACTCCTGAAGGGCAGAGTCAAGTGACTGTAGTTGTTTCTTGAAGTGACTTTTGGCCCACCAGCTCACTCCAGAGCGAGGCATGACTGCCCTCTGCGTGCACACACAGCATCCCACCGCCACCCCCTCTGGTCCTCGGGAACACCTCTGCCCAGGGACAGCGAGTGCTGCACATCTGGACACACCACAACCACCGCCGCTCCAGGGGAGGCAAAGACAACGTGTGCTGGAAAATCAGCTTCAGTACCTACATCCAGGCCTTTCCTCCCCCAAAGCACCGTGTGGCTTAAGGAATCCTTTGCATTAAATCCTGTTAGGGATCCTTTGCACGCTTTCACCCCAACGGGAAGAGCCGCGATGCCGCCGACAGCCCCTTTCTCACGTACTGAGAGCAGCAACTCCATAGAAATGCACTTGGCTCATCTTACGGGAGAAAACAGCCGGGAAAAAACGCTCTGCAAGGCACTATCTGTGCCTCGTAACCCGGCATGAATAAGCAAGGTACCAGACGCACACTCCTGTGCAGGCAGCAGAAAAGCAGCCGAGCTCAGAGCCGAGGAGCCGGCGCGGCTCCGAACCCCGGCGCTGCTAAAAAGTGCATTAGCTCTGATTTAAATAATGGCTGCAAAAGGAAGGGGCAGGGGGGAAACCAAACAATTCCCAGACACAAACTTCTCCAGCTCCGCTAGCAAACTGCCATTTGACCTGCAGGGAGTGACCGGGTTTGTGGGAGCAGGGAGGGATGTAAAGGCCAGGAGCAGCTTCCAAATTGCTGCTCTCCCCGGCCCCGCTGCTGCCCTGCTGTACCACGGGGAGTTCAGATTTGTTCAGCCACAAACCTACACGGAGGACACAGTGGGTTTCTTTTGTGCAGAAGCAAAGGCGAATGCAAACACAGCTTTCTCCCTGAAGGAATATTAGTACAAGCAAAGAGCGAGGGGAAGAGAAAAGGGGAAGGGAGGACAGCGTGGGAGCCCAGCATCACATCCCAACCCAGGAAAAGAAGAGGGAAGGACAACCAGAAGCGCAGCCACCTCTAAACACGGCGTCCCTGCTCGGGGAATAGGGCGAAACACAGCGTATGGTGGGGGATGTTCAGCAATAATGTCTGGCTGAGCAAAAAACCAGCTGCCCGTGGAGAAGCACTACTCTCTCCAAAACTTTTATCCTTCATTTAATCAACAGATGGACTAGCTGCGTGGGTTTGGGGTTTTTTTATCCCTTTTCTTCTTTTTTTTTTTTTTTTTAAAGCATCCCCAAGCCGTACCCTTACAAAAGCTGGCGTGGGGACCACGGCGGCGTGACACAGATGGTATTTGACACCGGCGTCGGGAGGGGATGAGCAGCAGAGGCGAAGCCGGGGTCTGGCTGCAGCTCAGCGTCCTCCACAGGTGACAGACAGTCCAGGGACCAGGCACACGGCAGCATGTCAGACCAGCTCCCAAAACGCACCCCCCTCCCAAATCCTCCTTTTTTTTGGGAAGGGAAATCAAGCAGATAGTAAAGTTGTGGGGCGAATTCCTCCGGATTCCCACGTTTCTGGCCCCGCTCCCGTGCTGATGGGGAGGTGGGATCCGGCTGTGCCGCCCCCGCGGGGTCCCCCCTTCCCTAGACTGGCTGCATTGGAAGTAACTCTTCTTTCCCTTAGCTCCCCAGGAGCGAATCGCTCCCTACCCCGGCTCCACAACCGCAGGCTGCTGTCCCCGGGCTGGAGCTGCTGCCGCCAGTCCGAGCGGCTCCTCCGCTCCCCCGAAATCGAGCATCCATCGCTCCCCGCACCGGGGAAAGGACCGGGCGGCGACGGGGGTGAGGGGGCGTGGGGGGGGGGACTGTTGCCCAGCAAAGCCGTGTTTACACACAAACACCATCTAATTAACGGAGCTGGAGCCCAAGCACTCATTTGCATGCTAAAGATTATTCCCTTTTTTTAAGAAAACAAGGTAAGCCGCCACGCCGGAGACGCATGAAAAACTCTGCAATCCCCCCGGTCTCCCCCCACCCTCCTCCTCTCGCCAAAGCCANTGGGCACCCCCTTCCCAAGGGTTGGTGGGCGGCCAGAGAGGAGGGGGGGTAAGGTGGGATAGGGGGGCTAAGGGGAGATACTGAGGCTGCTCCTGCCTCGGTTGAGGGGGAGGAGGAAGGGGGAGGAAGGGATGCTCCCCGTCGTTGATCCCCAGTTCGCCCCCGGTGCTGTCCCCGCCCCAACGGGGCACATACGGCAGGGGCACAAACGCTTGCGTGGCTTTACCCCCCCCCATCTCAAATTTAGGGGGGGGGGGTTGCTGCCCGTCAGTCACGGCACCCTCGGACCCCTCCTCACTTCCCTGCAGGGCAGCCCGTGCTTTCCCTGGGGGTCCCTGAAAAGGACGGGGGAAGCGGGGCTGGAAGGCAGAGCTTTATCCTAAAATACCGCGAATACCCCCGAATCCCTAGAAAAGTGGGGGGAGTGGAGGCAAAAAATGAAGTGTGTACCCCCCGGGATAAGTTACACCCTCACACAAGTCCGGAGGGTGCCGGAGATGGGAGGGCTCTGGCAGACACCCTCAGTTTTCCTGAGGAGGGGGGCAGTGGCTCCTCACACCTCCAAAAAATCTGTTTTGGAGCTGGGAGTGTGAAAAAAACTCAACAACCCACTAAAAAAACCCAAATAAATATTTTTTGTAAGGGAGGGGGGGACTCTGTGCAATCTCTTCCCACTGCTATTTTGCAGGGCTGAGGCATCCCTTGAGAGGCCAGGGGGCAAAAGGGCCTCTTCTCCCCTTTAATCACAATTTTTGTCCTTTTGGAGTGGCTTTTTTTTTTTCCTTACTTTAATTTTATTTTCACTCAGCAAGAGTTTAGGGGGCAAAGCAGAGGTGCCCAAAATCCAAAATAAAGCAATATAATCATTGCTTACTACCACACTTCTTGTGGCCACGGAGGCCAGAGCCTCCCTCATCACCAGTCTGAGGGGCATGTGGAGATGGCTGAGTGCAATTATTAAATCAAAATTAGAAAGTAATTACAGCTGTGGACTCTAATTACTGAAAAGTGAACTTAAAAAAAGGCTGCACAGCTCTTCCTGCTGCTTTGGGGGCTCCCTTGGTTGGGCCACAACTACACTGTGGTTAAACCATGGCTAAACTACAGCTACCAGCCTTGGTTTAGCTACAGAAGGGGTAACATTCCAAAATGCACTCATGCTGACAAGCTAAAGTGATGCCAGCTGGGTTAAACCTGGCTTAGGAGCAGTGCTGAGCTGAGTTCTATTGATTGCAACCCAAGCATGGCATGCAGGCTCTGCTCTCAGTGCAGGAGTGGCCACCATTTAAATAAAGAGCTTTTATTATTATTTTGAGCTTGCATCCCTAAGGCAATGAAGCTTGTTCTGTCCATGGATGAGGCTTTGCCCATCCCTGCCTGCTTGAGTACCTGGCAGAAAAAGGTGCAACAGTGGGGCTGACTCCTTGGAACTGTCCTGTCCCTGCATTTTTCCATTCTAAGGGACAGTGGCACTCCTGGAGTGTATTTTCCCAGCCCATCCCTCCACCTCCAACCCTCGGAGGGGTTTTGGCAGTGGCTACAACCCCAGTGATGTTTCTGTGTCAGGCAGGTTACAGGTGGTGGATTTTTTCTGGCAGCAGCCCTGATTTAAATGCGTGTGGAATAAAACGCTCACTGCCTGATTTCAGTGGGAATTAGATTTCTAAATAATTCCCAGACTCTCCCTGTTGTGTTTCAGTTTATTCTGCAAAATGTTGTTTGCTTGCAGACTGGGGGTACTAATGTATATTAAGGCTGCTACACAAGTCAGGCTTTTCTGTGAAGCTTCAAAACACCATTAACATTTGCATGGCAATTTCTTCTTTTCCTTTCACAAAAAATATTATTCCTTCCCTGTGTTAAAACCAGCAGAATTTGGAACTTCCAGTAATCGAAAATATTTTTCTCTCTCTCTTTTTTTTAACTTTTTTCTTTTCTTTCTCCTTCCAAGTGAAAACATTTCAGCTGGAAAATTCTCATCATTGCAATACTGACCTTTGCAAAAGGGCTTTAAATCCTTGAGTGGAAGTAGCATGGAAGTGGGAAGTTTTATTAACTGATTACCTCTGTGGTTTCGACTACATTGGTAGTCAAATTTAATTTAGAGGACCAGGCATGTAAAAAAAATCAGGTTTCTGACATAATTTTGGCTTTCTGCAGCCTGAGCATTGTCCTGCAAGGGCAGCTTCCCTCCACCTGCACAATTCCAGGAGACCAAATCAAGTACAAACTGATTATTAGATGCTCTTCTCGGATATCTCATTTAAATCTGCTCTGCTTTGTGGAAGGAAATGAATCATTCCAATTAAAGAGCTGAGAAAATCACAGAGCTGGGTGGAATGGCCTTTGGGGAGGAATAGAAAGCTGCTGCTGAGTGGATCTGCCCCTGTGGGTGGGACAGGGCTGTGTTTGCAGGGTCCCTTTGCAGCCCCCTGCTCCCAAACCTTGGCTTTGGTGGGACCATGTCCACGTCTCCCCATGGAATTTGGGGCTGCACATCTGCCCCATGGGGCAAAGAGCAATCCTGGGAGCTGGGAAACCCCTCCCTTCCTTCTGAACATCAACAGGGATAAACCAGGCACATTCCTCTTGTTTCCACCTTTTCTTTCTTTTTTTTTTTGTATTCCACATTGACAAATGCATTAGATATGAGACATCACAACAATGAAAGCCCAGACTTTCCTCGTGCCTTTGACTCTCTTACTTCCAGGCTATTTACTGAGAGGTATTTACTGGAAAGTGCAAGAAACAAAATGTTCTGGAGTGCTGCAGCAAAATGGAGGGGAAAAAAATAGAGAATAATATAAAACATGTAAGCAGCTTGATCAAAATGAAGCAATATTGACAGAAAATGGAGTTTTAAGCAGCAGGACAACAGCAACTCAGATGGATTTCATTCCTGTGGTATTACGACACTAAGCCAAGCACCTGGAAGAGAGAGAGAGGAAAATAATCACGTTTCCCTGGTTTATAAAATCTTTTCCTTGTAATTTAAAAATGCATATGGCGAGTGCAAGCTGTACAGAGTCCTGCTGTAAGAACATGGAGCTGGGTCTCAGAGGTTTTCCCTGCTCCTCCTGCAGAGCTTCCCCTGTGGCCCTGGGGAAACACATCCTACTGGGCCTCAGTTTCCCCCTCTGCAGAGCCCTGCTCACCTTTCTGACCTGTGCACAACACAAAGGCTGCAAAGCATGAGCTGTCTCCTCATTGGAAATAGAATTATCGGATAATGGGATGGAGGAAGGAGCAGTTTTCCCTCCAAATAAGAGGAGTGATGTTCAGCCCTTGTCACACCCTGTGGGACCTTGATGGAGGTTTGGGACTGAGAGGTCTCATGGAGATGCCAAAGGACATCCTTGGAGATGGCAGGATACAGTGAAGCTGGTTTGAGGTTTGGGGGAGATATTTGGGACCCTGTTTTTCCCATCAGGGGCATAAGGACAGGAGGTTGATCTCCCAGATGGTCACCACCTTCCTGGGATGCTCTTGGAGAGGGCAGGGAATACAGGGAGGCCTTTTCATTTGGCCCCAGGTTTGACCCTCAGCTACCACTGCTTTTCCCTGCAAAAGTAAAGGCAGCTGCCTTCCAAAATCCCCAGTCTTGCCACCCCCTCTCCCCAGGACACAAGGGGGGGTTTGAATGTCCCAGCTCTCACACTGCCTCACTTTCCAGAGTAACTCCAGCCAAAAATGCCAGTCCCTTTCCACATCTCCCACCGGATCCTCTGAGAACAGCCCAGGCCGAGGCCAGGGAAGCAGATCAGGGGGGAGGCCTGGGCTCTTTTTGTCCCTGTCTCCCTTTTTTCCCAGCTCTGTGGACAGCTGCCAAAAGCCCTCAGCTTGTGGCACTTGATAAAGCTCTTGGACAGCAGATCTGGGAGCAAAATGGGCAGAGCAAAATGGGAACAGCCACCTAGAGAAAAGCACTGAGGCTTTGAGGGTTAAAACCAAAAATAAAAGTATTTTGACAAGATTTTGGGTTCATGTGGGGATGGCTTGGCTTTCTATGCCGACCTGGCATCCCCTTTGCCTGAGGGGAGCCAGCAGGGAGCAGCCCCTGGGAAGGCTGAAGCCAGGTGTCAGGGAGCAGGTGGAGCAGGGATGCAACCAGGACCTCCCACCCACACCAAGGGATGCCCCGAGGCTGGAAATGTGTGTCCAGTTAACACCCAGGTTCTCAGTAAATCCCACACCCAGGTCCTCAGCAAATCCCCTCTGCCTCNGAGGGGCAGCGAAGGGGCAGCTCCATCTCTGCTCTGTGTGACCAGGGATGGGATCCAGGGAAAGGCTGGAGCTGTGTCAGGGGAGGTTTAGGTGGATAATAGGAACAGATTGTTCCCTCAGTGAGTGGTCAGGCACTGCCCAGGCTCCCCAGGGTTTGGTCACGGCCCCAAGGCTGCCAGAGCTCCAGGAGGGTTTGGACATCAGGGACAGGGTGGGATTGTTGGGGTGTCTGTGCAGGGTCAGGAGCTGCACTGGATGATCCTTGTGAGTCCCTTCCCACTCAGGATACTCCATGATCTATGAACTCCTGCTGTGGTTTCACAACCCCTGCTCAGTGCTGCCAGTCAGGGACCATCCCAGCTCAGCCGGGGACAAACTCCATCACTGGCTGGGTTCCTTTAGGCCCTTCCTCACTTCCTCAGGGTCAGTCCCTCAACCATTCCCTGGATGCTGCTTTTCATGCAGGTCTGTTAAAGCAAAGCTATTTTAAAGCTGTGCTTTGCATTCAGCTGGTTCTCTGCTCTGGCAGTGGCTGCTGCCACACAAGGCAGGTTAAACCAGCCGAGCTGGACCCGCTGCAGGATGGGCACGGACAGGCTGGATGTGCCTGGCTCTGGAGGCCGGGATTAATGGGACACCACGGAGAAGTTGGTAGTGAGGAGGGATGGCTCCTGAGCCCCGGGGTGAAGATCCATGAGGTATTTCTTGGGATCATGAGAGAATTGTCTCCATGTGAGAGCTCCTTGATTTGAACAGACAGGAGCACCAGCCATCCTTTAACATTCTCAGCTTCTGTTTCACTGCCCAGATGTGCCCAGATGTGTTTGGGAATTGTCTCTCTGTCTTGCTGATGTTACAGGAGAATTGGGGCTGGATTTCACCCTCTGTCACCCTCCCTCAGGTGCTCGATGATATTCAGATCTGGGCAGATTGTCTCAATCCACTGAAAAACTATTAAAACTCTGCATTAGGGTGTTATTCACATGTCTGAACAGATAAACACTGGGCTGCATTACTGCTTGCTAAGAATTACCATCTGATCCTGACTTTTTCCAGGTCCCACGAAACTTTTCCAGCTCAACAGGGAGCTTGGAGGGAAGGCAGGAGCTCTGCAGCTCCTCCCGTGGCTGCAACAGAGGAACTGGGTGCAGGGAAATGAAGTGGGAAGGATGTGATGAGGCTGCTGGACACTGTCCTCATGACCAGCTTTTAATATAATTTTTGGGGATTTTTCATCCCACGGGCTCCCTGTCAAACCTGCCTTGGACTGTTTTGCTAAGGATGTAAAAAACGGGGCATGTAGAAAATTACGAACGAGCTGTGAAGAGTTAAATGGAGCATTTGTATAAAAACAATTAATCCCATTTTTTCTTGATTGGCACTTTAATTAGGCCCATGTCCTTTTGCTGCCACTGCAATCAGATTAGAAGAGAATGGGAAGCTTCCACACTGTTATATTTATCTCAAGATTAAAGATTTCCTTTTTCTTTTTTTTTGTTTTTTTTGGTGCAAAGGAAAAAAAAATTTAAAAAAAGAAAAAAAAAGAAAAAATACCCTGCTATTTTATAGACATGGCAAGGGAACGATATTATGTAGGGCTTGCAGCAAGTGTGAGTTCCTGATTGCAGCACAAGAATTAATGTTATTGTGTTAACAAGGGATTGTTACGCTAAGGAGAACAGGGAAGAAAAGTTCTGTCTCCCAAGTCTGCCAGGCACAGGCAGGGACTGCGCGGGCTCCAGAGCCAGCCTTGGATTTAAGAGCTCAGAAAAAAAAAAAAAAAGCGCCCAAAGTCCTTGTGGTTTTTACAAGGTAATTTCGCTCTTTCCCTTCTCTCTCTTTTACAGGGGGAGGTTGTAACTCGGGCTCGCAGCTCCCGGTGCCCGGGAACCTCCGGAGCAGATAAAGCCCCTGGTGAATGATGAGCCGGGATTACAGCGCTCGTCCCTGAGCGCAGCCCCAGCCTAAACTTAAACCGAGACGAGCGGAGACTTTTAAATGAGGCTGAGCTGGGTTTTACACCCAGACAGATGAAAGGCAACTCCAAGCCCAGCAAAGGGGAGGGAAATGGGATGCTGAAGATTTCCAGTTGCCAACCTTCTTGAGAAATGGGTTCTTTGTTGGAAAGAAGGGACATTTCAACCCCTGGAAAATAATAAAAAAAATATTTCACTGAGAAAAAAACCCCAGGTTTGTTCTGCACTACTTTTGGTGCCTTCTGGTGTAAAAAGGAAAACCTCTGGGTAACTCTGCAGCTCCTTCCCCTTCTCCCATACCTTGAATCCCCAAAATCTGCAGTATAAGGGAAAAAAACATTCACCAATATATATTCCCATCCTCCCTCCCCCCGGGCTGGTGCCGTTCCAGGGCCATGAGCAGGAGCTGGGAGTCAATATTCAGCCCCAGCTTTCCTCTCTTTTCTCCCCAAAAGCTTTCAGGGCCCGTGAGGAGCACGAGCAGCTTTGGGAGGCAAAGTTGGCTGTGAAATTTCAGCCTGTCCCTGGGATTTGCTGGAATCGAGGAAAAGGCGTTTGTTGTGCAGTGGAAGAGTTTATTCTTTGAGCAAAGATAGAAACGATGCCGTTTGATTGAGGTGGATAATTACACGGCTTGAAGAGTAAATTACAGCTATCAAATACCCCAGTGAATACTCCCTTACAAATAGAGAGAGAGGAAAATGAAATTTTGGGGGTTTGCTGGCAATTTTGAAATAAAAACATTGTCTTTGATGGCGAATGTTAACAATCCCTTTAAAATTCTTCTGCAACTGCTGAATTCAAATGGTAGTTTGTTGCAGACCAACCAGGCTGCTCACTCTGGTAGCTCTAAGCTACTTTTATTTTTTCTATTTTGAGGTTTTGTGTTTCTATGTGACTTTCGGAAACATTTGCCCTCTCTTTAACATTTAATCTTTTCAGTGAAAAATGCTAACAGCAAGTTTAAAACTATTTAAACTGCCCAAATGGAGTAAAATTCTTTGTCATAGAAAAAAAATTGCTTGGTGGAAAAAGTTTTATTGGGAAAAATCCCACCCTCAACCACCCATGTCCTCAATTTGTAAATACCCAAAAATCTGAATTTCATTCCCACAAGCTGGGAAGATTTATAAACAGTGAATGAAGTGAAGGGAACATGGAGAAGAGCAGCAAATCCTTGGATTGCAGGTGATGGCCCCTCTCCCTCCTGACCTGGATGGACCAAGCACCTCACAGAAGATGCTGTTGCTCATTTTTCTGGGACCACACATCGAACAACCCCTTTATTTCACCTGCAGCCACGATAACTGGTGTTTTCTTTCAAACATTAAGGTTTTAGGGCCAGGCTGCAAAGCTCAGCTTCCCCCAAACCTGCCCTTTGCCTGTGCTTTTGGTCTGTAGGACAAGAAGCCAAAAATCCTGTGCCTCAGTTTCTGCAGGAACACAACAAGTGCCTTGATGGGTGATTTAGGGGATTTTTTCCAGGTCTTTTTGCTGCAAAACTCCTGCAGCAATCCCTCCACTCCTCCCTTTGCCTCCCTGCCGTGCCTCCAGCCTCCTTCCCTGGGTAATGAAAGCCAAGTGTGGCTCTGGATGTCTCTTCGTGCCTGTAAATTCCTGGGGCCTATTAAGGCCAAAAAAAAAAAAAGTCAATTTTCTTGTCTTATCCTCCTCTCTGGCCCTCAGGAACAAACCCAAAGCCACAGCAATCCCCCCCTTCCCAAACACCTCATTAGCAGGATCCTTGCACATCCCAACACTGGTGGTGAGGGCAAAGCAGCACCTCTGGGGCACTTTGGCATCTCCTAATTTGCCACGTGCCGCCCCCGTGTCCCGGGAGAGGAGGTTTTGTTATGTGCAAGCAGCACATGAGGGACTTGTTATCCCATTCCCAGGGGTCAGAGGGGGCTGGGGGTGGACACGTGGGATTTGCAGCCCCGAGGAGCCTGAGGGCCTTTGGGGTCTGTGTGGGAGGAGAGGAAACAAGGCAACAAAACACTGAGCTGTGTACGAAGGGAGTCACAGCCCAGCTGGGATCCTGGTGGGAGTCAGCACGCTTTGGAACACACGCCTTGGAATTTGGATGAGGGCAAACCCCTTGCAGAAGGTGCTGATGCTCCGTTTGCTGAGCCCAAATGCAGAATGAAGCCTCTGTTTTCCTTGGAGCCACAATAACTTGTGTTTCCTCGTAAATACTAAACTGTCAGGGCTAAAAGTTCGGTCTGTGGCCTGTCCTGAGCATCGCACAGCACATCCCTGGATGTCAGTGCATCCCAGAGTTCCGTCACATCCCACCCCACTGCAACCACACGGGGGTGGAAGGGAAGGGGAAACCCTGAGCGCACTCTGTGCACAAACAGCCCCTGGCTGCACTTCCAGAGCGTGTTCCTGGAGACAGACGGGCATGGCACGTCCCAGGGGGGGTAATTTTTCCCTGATGCGTGACAGATTCTGTCCTAGCATGGGTCAGAGAAAGCCCAACATTGATGGGTTTCATCTAATTTCAATTACAGTCATTAAAACTTTCGCTCACATGAGCGGAGCCTTTGCAAAAGGCACGGAATGACAGGCCATTAGAGAGCAGTTATTTATAGCAGGGCATGTTAATTTTACAGGATCACAGACCAGTGATTCAGTGCCTGGCGTTGCTGAAAGGAATCACTCACAGGAACAAGTGTGAGCTGACAGAAAAGCACCTAAATCCAGGCAGGAGCTCCCGGGGCGGGCAAGACGCAGCCGCCGAGTGGGTCACACTGAGATCCAGGGGTGGTCCATGGACTGGGGACCCACATGTGGGATCTGAACCATCAAATCCTCCCTTTCAGCCCTAGTTTTTTGGATGAACTGATGGACTGAGGCAGGGAGGGGAGGCAATGAGGGATTTGAGATCCGGGGAGAGCGCACACAGTGCTGGGCGACACTGAAGGGAAGGAGCTTCTTTCCCACAGTACCAGGTTTTTCCAGCCTGGTTTGGGAGCTGTGAAGAGCCTGGAAGAGCAGCCTTTCTTTCTTGCTCCCTGCTCCATGGCATTTTTGTGGAGCACTGGGCTGCCCAGCCCTGCAAAAAGGACTTTGCTCAGCCTTTGTCTGCCCCTGCAAAGGGCTCGGAGACACTTTGTATGAAAGATGAGGGAGATGAGGGAGGAGGAGGAAAATACAAAAAAAATAAAATATCAAACCTCCTGCATTGTATCAAACCCCCTTATATTTTAAAGTGCTCTGAACTTGAAGCTTCCTGGGTGGAAGAATAGGAGGAGTGGGGAGAGGGATAAAGAAGCAGAAAAAGAAGAAAGGAGCATTTCACAGACATGGCAAAGAAAAGACACAAATTGCTCCAGTCCTGGGTCGAGCCTGATCCAGGGGGTGTTGGGGGGCTTTTCCCATAGGGTTGTTTTGGAGCCCTGCTGAGGACAGCCAGCCCAAGGCTGCCTCTGAGATCCTCTCTCCTTCATCCCAAAACTGGGGAGCAGCATTGCTCGGTACAGGGTGGATGCAGGACAGGGCAGTGGCAGGATGGGGGGCTGGTGTGGGAATGCTGGGGACATGGACACGGACAGATGGACCAGCTGTCCACTGCTCTGCTGTACACCAGGCCCAGGAACACTGAGGAGGGACCATGTCCCAGTGTGACTCCCCAAAGCAGCCCCACTCAAAGCTTTCTCCAGCCCAGGAGGGGTGGAAGCATCATAGTTGTGGAGATTTTGGCCCCAAATCCCACCCCCAGAGCCCATTAGGAAAGGAGGATTTTCCATCGGGGGGTCCTTTCCGGTGGTCTGGGCTGTCACCCAAGGCAGGGTGGCCTCTCCTGCACCCACAGCTGGGCTGTGCTGAGCCACACAGAGCTCAGAGACAACCCAGAGCACAGGCTGAGGGGAGGACACTCTTCCAGCAATAAACACAATAATTGCCCTTAAATGTGACCCTTGGGCTCCTCCAGACCCATGTCCCTGAGTCACCCATGGCATCTCCACTTGCACCCACATTTTCCTGCCAACCTCACCTTGTGGGCAATATCAACCTCTGACAGAACTCGGCACAACCCAATTAAACCCAACCTCCTGCTCCCTTGTCCTGCCCACCCAGGGCACCTCACCCCTCCCTGCCTGTCTCACAATTACAGTTCCCCTGGACACGGGACTCCCTTTTCCCACAACACCTCCTGCAGCCCTGACCTTGGCTGAGCCATGGAGGCAACATAAAATAATCTGATAATCATAGCGAGGAGAGAAATAATCATCGTAATAAGCCATGATCTGGGTAGGGCACCTGTCACCTAGGCATGGAGTGGCAGTGACAACCAGCTATTACGTACCCAGAATAAGTGTAGTGGTGCCATGGATGTGAGCAGGGGAAACAGGGAAAACCCCTTTCTCTCCAACAGGAAAGATTTTACAAGAGCAACAAGGCAAGGGTGTAACTACAATCCCAAATACCCCAAATCATGGAATGGTTTGGGTTGGAAGGAGACCTTGAAGATCATGTAGTTTCACTCCTTGCCATGGGCAGGGACACCTTTTACTATCCCAGGTTGCTCCAACCTGGCCTTGGACACTTCCAGAGATGGGGCAGCCACAGCTTCTCTGGGCACCCTGTGCCAGGGCCTCCCCACCCTCACAGGGAGGAATTTCTTCTGTTTATCTTTGTATATATATGTGTGTGTATATATGCAATGATAGATAGATAGATAGATAGATAGATAGATAGATAGATAGATAGATAGATAGATAGATAGATGGATACGTGCATTTCTACATGTGGGCATTTTAATCATCACTGGGCACCAAAACTTCTGCATCCCCTCCTAGGCTGCTCCCACACCTCTCAACATCCAAACACCTTGGAGAGCCTGACCCTTGGCCCCTGTATCACACAGAGCATTTCCCCTGGGATAACACCAGCACAAAGCCCGTGTTCCCTGGAAAAGCCCAGCTCCCCCCAGTCCCAGCTCACCCTCCGTCCTCCCCCTTGTTCTTGTCACAGTTTTGGCACATTAAGGCACCAGAATAACTGCCTTGCACGGGCCACTTCCCCTCCTGCTGTACCTGCAGAACCATCTCCTGCTCCTCCCTTTGATGGTTCCCTTCAGCTGCTGCCGAGGAGAAATGCTCGGATCAGCAAACAGATGGCGGCTCAGGCATGTAGCATAAAATATATTTATCAAGGCAAACAGCTGTAGCCCATTTCATTCTGAAGATTTCTATTAAAAGTTCTCTGGAGCTACAAGCTGCTCCGGCTCTGCAGCCGGAATAAAGCCGAGGGGACAAATGGCTTTTTTCAGAGAATTTCTTTCCCCTTCCTTGGCTCTTTTCTTTGCTGCCTGAAGAAAACCCGACCCGGCTCTGCTTGAGGCGCTGGCTTTGATGAGCCCAGGAACCAGGCTGGGGTTATGGCACATTAACAGGCATTTTTTGGGATCACTGCTTGTCCAGCCCTGCACTCAGGGTGGTACAAATTGCCAGGAGCTCCAAGGCTTGGGACCACATCATGACATCAGCCCTGAAGGGTGGATGACCCGCACTTCCAGGGACATCTCTGCTCAAGGCTGGATCATCTTGGACCCCAATCTACTTCCCACCCCTTTGGCAAAGTCTAGTTTGCTGTTTGCTTTGGTTTTACCCTGAAAAGACTTTGCCACCACGTTTATGATGAGTGAGAATGGCCAAGTTTGGAGGAAATGCAAAGTTTTTTGCTCAAGCATAAATGAGTTTTCTTGGCAGACGTTCCTTTCACAGCGTCGGAAAATTCATGGCTTTTGCCATGAATTTAATTGAAACATTGAGAAATATCACGAAATCCTCCACGCAAACGGGAATTTCCATATTTTGTATTAAATATACCCTGTAAATGCTCAGCTGATGTAGTGACTCACATATAACCCACCCCAAAGAGGGACATCCCATCTTCTCAGGGACCTGCCACCAAAGCCGGGACTTTGGTCATGGATGGTCAGGTAGAGGATGTGTCTTGGAGAGGAGGTGGGATGAACATTGAATGATCTAGAAAGGTAAAACCATGGAACTGCCTCTGCTCATTCCATATGGATGTGATTCCTCTTTACATCACCCACTGCTGTCCCAAATCCTTCATTATCTCTGCATTTCCCTGCAAAGGATCAGCTTTTCCACAATGATCTCACCAAGTCCCAACCATAAACAACTTTTTCTCCTCTTTCATTTTAAAACAGTGCTTTCCTCTCTCTCTCTCTTTCTTTTTTTTTTCACTCTAAAATATTCCTGGCAGCCCCTTCTTTTTATCTGCCTGCTGCTTGCCCAGCCAACAGCAACGCATTTCTTCCCAAATTCAGCTTTCTATTTTCAGTTGAGTAAGCAGTGGGATGAGAATCTTGCCCTAAAAATGTGCTCAGAGGAGTCAGGATGCCATATGTGTGTGGAGATATTCATCACCAGCCCCCTGGGTAGGGAATCCACCCTGGGTGTTAACCAGGGACCAGGGATTTGGATGGCTCTTGGAAAAGCCAAGCTGGAAGAGGGTCAGGAGTTGGATGGTGAGGGGGCCACTGCTTGCAAACAAGACCCAAGAGATGTGGGAGTTTATTCCACATTGGCTGCTGGGTTTAACTCCCTCTCTCTGTGCCTCAGTTTCCCCAGTGCTCTGCATCGTTCTGCCCCTGGCTGGGTAATTCCATGTCGGGAAACAGAGCAGGAAAAAAGGCCCATGTGGTGCAAGGAACATGGGCAAAATACTACGAGCTTGGTTTTTCAATCTAGGGATGGAAAATGTGCTGCAATCCCAACACCAGGCACTGCACCTCATCCCCCAGCTCAGTTGGGCTGCCCTGGGATCTGCTCCATGGGGGATGGCAGCAAGGAAAATCTACCAGAGGCACTTCTCCAGCTCCAGAGGAGCCCAAAGGATTCCTTGATTGTCTCATTAGTGCTCCAGTAAAGAGCTCAGCTCCTGGAAGGGCTCCAATCCTGCACTGTGCCCGGGGGCACTCGGGCTGTGCTGGGGGCTCAGGGGATCCTGGATTAGACTGGATTGGATTGGATTGGACTGGATTGGATTGGAGGACTCTCTCGGCACCTGGATGGGGCCTCACACCTTCACCTCTGTCCTGAGCTCAGCTGTGATGGGGAGGCAAAGGAAATGGGAATGATGCAGCTTTTGGTGTGGATTTATCTCTTGGGGTTCATTATCACAACTCCAAATTACTGTAACCAAATAATCACAGAATTCTGGAATGGTTTGGGTTGGAAGGGATCTCAAAAATCATTCAGTTCCACCCCCTGCCATGGGCAGGGACACCTCCCACTATCCCAGGTTGCTCCACCCTGGCCTTGGACACTTCCAGGGATGGAGCAGCCACAGCTGCTCTGGGCACCCTGTGCCAGGGCCTCCCCACCCTCTGAGGGAACAACTTCTTCCCAATATCCCCCCTAACCATGGTGGGTGAGGAACACAAGACTGTGTTCCATGTCTTTGCACTGGACTCTGTGATCACTTTGCAAACTGCTTGGAAGCAACCCTGTAAATAATTATGCCAAAAGATTTTGAGGATGTGTGATGAATTCAGAGGGTGTTGAGGAGGGCAGGATGTGCTGAATACTTGGTTTTTCTTCCTTCAGGCATCCCAGAGATGTGATGGCTCTCAAAGCCCCAGGGAGGACGATCCACGCTGCCACACGTCTCCGGGATTTTGGGACCGGGACATACACACAGCAGGAGAAAAGGGAGCTGCATCTCCCCTCCAAAGGAGAGACATGAAGGGAGAGGGAGAGAAGAGAGATCAAAAAAGTGAAGCAGCAGCAGGAGGCAAGAAGAAGAAAAGCAGCAGGAGAACAAGACCCGTCCTAAAATATCCCTCCTGTTTCCTGCACCGCAGACCAAAAGCTCGCTCGGGGAAGGTTTTTCGTGAGGGAAGACGTTGCTCAAAGCGCTGCCTCGGGGTCCCCGGGGAGCCGTCCCTGTGCGGAGCCAGGAGCGGCTCCCGCTGCGCTCCCGGAGCGCTCCCTGCGGGGCTGGGTTTGATCGGAAACGCTCCAAATTCTTCCTGAGATGGAGCCTGGGGAGGCGAAGCCCCACCTTGTCTCAGTTTTATCGCTTTTTTCCCTCCCTGGCTGGCTGAGGTTAAATAGTAAATCCATTTCTAGGATGGGGGAGCTGATTTTCTGGATTAGGACCTGCCCGTTTCATTTACTCCCGATGGATTATGAGTACAGGGGTGGGAAGTGGAGTGATAGAGCCCAAATTTGCTAAATGACGTCAAATATTGGCCACTTAGATAAATTATATTAATTTCTTTGGTGCCACAACAGGTACTGAAGCCCCAGATCCTGAGGGACAATGATGATTTGGGAGGATTTCTTGTGCTCACCAGCATTGAATCAAGACGTTGCAGGATGGAGCTGGGATGTGGGGAATTCCTGTTTCTGTGCTGTCACTTGGGATACAGGGAAGGGCATCTGCACAATGATTTCCCACGCCTTTGTCCACTGTTCTTTGGGCTTTTCCTGGTTTTCATCTCCTCCATCCACTTCAGCAGAGACAACCTGCAGCTTCCAACCTTCCATCCTTTCTCCCTCCCCCACCCCGAGGATTAGAATGGCACCTGGATAATAATTAGGGCACTTTGTAGGTAATTTAAACCGGAAATCATTTAGCAGAAATAGTCCATCTGTTACCCCAACCCACTCCCACTGCACCCACAAACTGCCCTGAAAGGGGGCTCTGAGCATCCCAAGGTGACCATCAAACCTGCATCAGAAATAATGGGCTATCAATACAATAGAGGCCAGGAACTGGGAATAAAATTAAAGACAACAATCCCAGGTTTGGAACGGAAGAAAAATCAAAAAGCAAAATGTGAGTTTCCCTCCATTTTTTGTTAAAATAAGAACCATCTTTATATTGTGCTGCTGGGCCAACAATAGCCTTGGTGGGGTCTGTAATCTGGCCTCAACAATTAAATTCTCTTTTATTACTGGAAGAAAAAACCCATTTGGCACCTGGTAACTCTTTAGTGTCTCCCAGCCATCTCTGAAGGCAGATGGGTCAGTCCTTTCCCAGGGCAGAAGGGAACAATAATTTTATATGGACTAGAAAGTTTTATGAGTCCTTGCAGTGCTCAGGAGATCCAACGGGAACATCAGCCTGGAATATCATCCCAGCTCTCCCGGCTCGTGGCCAAGGGTCCCCCCGAGGGGCTGCTTTGGGGAGCCCAGAGCTTTGGGTTTGATTAAAGGTCAAACCTCCCTAAAGGCACCTGGTTTTTATCCACAGACATCAAGAGGTGGAGCATTTCCCATTTTGCTTGATAATTTATTCCCAGGGTTAATCATCCTCCCTGCTAAAAATTCAGCCTAATTTTGATCTGAATGTGTCTGGCACTAACGTCCTGGAGCAGCTCTTCGCTTTCTTTCCCTGCCCAGCATTCTCTCCCTCTGAAGCTGCTTGTATGTCATTACAGCTCCCTTTTTTCTGGCCCCTCGAGTGATTTTCCTCCAGCATCTGCAATTTTGCCAGGCTCTTCCCTGCCTTCCTAGATTCCCATCGTGGGACCTGTCAGAGCCTCATCACACCTTAGGATAGATCTCAAAGCACCTAAATAATATACCCAAACCCCAGGGCCCTTCTGCGGGATTAATTTTCCACTCCAAGATGGAAAAAATGCTTTCCAGTTCCCCGTGTCAAATAAACACAAGTCGCTGCTCCTTCCTCAAGCAGCTGCTTGGGGCTGATTTCCCTGGAACGTTTTGGGATGCTGACAGCCCGTCTTTGCTCCCGGTGACACGGTGACGGCCCCGGTGCAGCAGAGATTAGCCCTGTCCGTGCCTCGCAGAAGCGCTGCTTCCCTTTTATCTCTGGGAAGCAGGCGCGCTGGACGTGAGCCCTGCAGGGATTTATCGAGGTGCCCTGGATCTGCCTCTTCCTCTTGCAGCAGCTCCTTTGCACCCGCCGAGCACCAGCCCAGCAAAGGAGGGGTGGAAAGGGCGTTTTTGTTTAGCCAAGGGCAATCCCAGGGCGGTTTTGCAGTGAAATTCCTTGGAGACAGCACCAAGCGTGGCATCTCCTTTGCCCTCTCCTGGTGCCTGCTTTGGAAATCCCGGGTGATGCTTTGTCTCTTTAGAGACACAGAAACTCCGTGGCCTTTGCAGCTCACTCCGAGGTGATTTCTGGGGCGTTTGTGGCTCCGAGGAAAGCAAAATCACCAGGAGTGGTGCAGGACAAAGGGATGCTTGGAAAGGGATGGGGCGTGAAAGTGAAAGGCCTGGGAATGTAACATAAGGAGCCAAAGCTGGATGTGGTGACAAGGACATGGTTCAGAGCCCTAAACTCTCTCAGGGGTGTTTTGGCTCCTCCTTTTCCCTTGTGGCTTCCAGTGATGTACGATATAGATACAGTAAGGTATGGAATATATATCAATCCCACAAAGAATCCTCTGTACTGTGGGGATGGACCCGCAGATCAACCACATCTAATTTCTTGCCCTGTTCCCTGGGTCATGAGGTGCCTTTTGGATGACACCCATGCCTTTCTCCTGAATTTTGGTGTTCCCAGCACCTGCAGGCACTGGGGATATTCACCATCCTTGCTGTCACATTGGGTGAAACAGGGAGAGAGGGACATCCTCCTCTTTTTATGGGAGTTTTAGGGGCTCCTGCCTTTTTTGCAGATGAGTGCAGACAGTACAGCAGCTGCTGTGGGGAAGTTTGGGAACGTGTCCCAGTTATCCCCATTTTAAAGACGGGAAAACTGAGAAAAAGGCAGAGATTAAAACAGTGCAAAGCTTGTATTTGGAGATGCTTGGCTGCATCCTGAGCTCTGTTTTCCAGGGAGAACAGGCTGCTCTGAGCACTCAGTAAATCAGGGCCCTGTAAATGCTCTCAGAGAAGCACTTAAAAATCACTCAGTGCTTTTAAAGATCATGTCCAGTGTCTGCAACTGCCTCGCAACTGCCGTGCCCAAATCCCACCTGGTGTGGGAGCCTGGTCCTTCCCCAGGAGATCCCGAGCCTGGTCCTTCCCCGGGAGATCCCAAAGCTACTTGCAAAGGAGAACAGAACAATTAACTCTAGTTTGCAGGTGGGGAAACCAAGGCACGGTGTGGATTAACCCTGAATTGCCATCAATTGACCTCGTTTTCTGGGTTGAGCTGTGGTTGGAGATGCAGCCCCAGGGAAGGGCTGTCTCCAGATATTTCCAGGTGTTGAGCTTGGCAAGGCTAAAACGTGCCAGTCCTGTGGCTGATGCTGAGAAGGAACATGTATTTTCTGGCTGGACACGTATTTTCTGGCTGGAGACGTATTCTGTGTCTGGATATGTATTTTCGAGCTGCTTTGGGGGTCTTTGGAGAAAATATCGTCCAGGGACGATGGAACAGCGCAGACTCCCCAGAGGAGCAATCCTGCCCGTGAATATCAACACTCACTTCCCACTTTTCTTTCATTCTCTGCCTCTCCCTCCCCCATCTCCACGCTCAGGAGTCGCTCCCACCCCCTTGGCAGGGAGCGCAGGGGCTGCAGGTTCGCAGGGTGCGACACAGGTACAGTATTTCACAGCTGGTTGCTTTGTAATGGGATTCTTTTATTGAAAGTTGTTTCCCGGGACCCGGCTCTGATTAACAGATGCAAATCCTGCCCTGCATGTTGATGGATCCGCTCTGCTCCCGGAGCCACTGACACCCGAGGGAGGGTTTCAGGACACGACTCGAGCAATTCGGCACCACCTCGGCCTGTGCTCTGTGCGACCCCACGGCTGATCCAGCCCATCAATCCTGAAAAACTCCTGTTTGGAGGGAGCAGGATGTGGCTGCGGGCGCTGAGGCGCGGGATGAGGGGCTGGCAGGGTGAATTAGTGCTGGGAGAGCAGATGCAACACTTAAACAAACCATCCGCTCGCAAGAAGAAAACAATGACTTAGTACTTTCTAATTACCATCCTAAAGTCAAGCAATTACTCCTTATTCACACGTGATTACTAAGAATAGCTTAAAATGAATAAACATTTGAAAAAAAGCCTCTTACTACATTTTCATTAGCCAACACAGTGAGTAAGATATTTACACTCCGGCACAGCCCCCATAAATAAAGACAAGACATTACTCAGTAAATGAGTGAATTAGTATTGTGCTTAATTGCTAGAAATTATTATCAGGTTACTACAATTACAGTAAATTACCGGCAGGATCCACCCTTTTTTTTATTTTTTGAAATCTTATTGATATGGTTTATGCAGTTATAAATAATTTGGGAGGCAAAGGAATTCTTCAGTGGAATTAATACATGAGGAGAGGGAGAAGAAAATGGCTAAATCCCACATGGCAGCTCATGCTTTATTATGGAGACTGTGGCCGTGGGTCTGGGGTATGTCTGGGATAGGGCTGGGGGGTTCTGGGTGGGAATTGCCAGGGATGGAAGTGGAAAAATGCATGGAAACACAAGAACATGATTTCAGCCTTGTGCACACTCTTCACCATCCACAGCCACCCAAATACCCACAGGGACATCAGGCATGAGCCCGTGGGTGTCACCTCCAGGACTCTGACCCCATGAGCCTTCCCACTCCCATGCTCTGCTCTAATTCCCACTCTCACCATTTTCTCACGGCTTTCCTTGTCTGGGGCTCTGGGACCCAAACTGGATTCTCCCTCTGTTACCTGCCCTCCAACATCACTTTCTGCAAAGTGGGTTTCCACACCAAGGGATGCAGCAGGAAAAAAACCACCTTAGGATAAAGGGGAAAATGGCAAAAGGCACATGAAGGAGATTTTTGGTGTGCCAGAGACACAAAATAAGCAGGATTTTGGACCTTGGTAATGTTGGCACTTGGAGACTTCTCAAGTGACCTGGTCTTAGTTCATTTCCTGCTTCTCTGGGGTTTGGGGAGATGGAGACGGGCTGGGGATGGTGTTACAGGAGCTCTGGAGCTGCCTGCAGACAACCAGGGTCTGTGCACCTAAAACCTGTCTGCTCTCTGGTGAGATCAGTTGGGCTAATAAAAGATTTTATCTGTCCCTATAAAGTCTCTCCTCTCCCAGCCTTAGACCCAGCACAGCTGCAGCTTTCCCAGAGCAGAGCTGGGTATTTCACTTTGGGCAAGAGTTCTGCAGAATTGGGTGCTATAAATCCTTCTCGTTTCCCCTGGTGTGAAACAGGGGATAATGAGCAGGACGTGTGAAGTCTTGATCAGCTGCTGCTGGTGCAGCACACCAGTGTTTTCAGATGAAAAGCAATGAGGGGAAAAAAAAGTGGTTATTAGAGCAGAAGCGCATTAGAAAAAAAAGTCTGACTTTCCATTACGCCCCTGGAGCTCGACATCCCTGTGAGCCGTGGTATTTCCTCCATCCTCTGCTTGTTGTTACATGTTTTGATTTTGGATACCCCACCCAGGAGCAGCTCAGGTCCCATCTGGGGGCTGGATGAAGATCTGAGGGATCACTCACCCAATGACACTAATTTGGGTCTTGGGGGCATCTTGTCCCTTGTGGGTCTGAGTGGTGTTTGTAGACAACTCTCCTCATCACCCAGGAAAAGACACTTTTACATCAGATCAGAGCCACCCTGCAGGTGTTAACGGGTTAATATTAATAAATATAATGGACAGAGTGACACTGCAAAGTCTGGGGTGAGAATACAAACCTGTGCTTTCAGTCTCTCAGGCTCAGAAGAGCCAGTGTCAGGCAGATCATCTGCAAACATCTGCAGATGTGTTGGGTCCTGGTGATGCAACTCAATCCAGACCCTCCTGCCATCTACAAGGAGGGGCAGGGGCTGGAAATGCCTCTGAAAATCGAGTCTCAGCAGCCAGAGCTGCCAGTGTGCTCTTGGAAATAATGAGGGATCTTTAAAAGCAAAAGGAGCAGCAGAAATAGCTGGTGATTTGGCTCCTGCCCTTTGTGAGCTCGTTGGCTCTGTGGTGTCCCCGTGTCAGCTCCGCGCTCCGTCCTTGGCACCGTGTGATGGACAAATTCATCTACAACCTCCTGTTTGTGCTTCTCCTTCTTCCTTCCTGCCCTCGTTCTTCATCTTTCTACAAAAACACAGGCCAGAGTCCTGCTCCTTCGATCCCGGTGATGTGCAGGATCCACTGGCAGATGGAAATAGCGGGAGGGTCGGTGGCTCCAAGCTCTGCCTTCTCGGATCTCAGCACCGGGTGCAGCATCGACCCTCACACCCCCACAACGTGCTGGGAGGATGCTGAGCTGGGAAACAAGCAGGAGACATAATCAAGAAGGGAAAATGAAGTAGATGCAGGTGAGGAAAGGAACCTGAAGAGCTTCCAGGTGTACCAAGGCTTCAGTTCGTGCTGCTCTGTTACTAAATCCTCCTCCTTTGCCAGCACTGCTCTGACGCTGCCCGGCTGGGAGAGCAGCTGTGGCTTTGCATGGAAAACGCTGCCTGGGCTGTGGATCCTGTCCCCACCACCGCCACTTCATCCCTGTTGGCCACTACACAGGGGTTATGGGCCCAGCCCCGGGGTGATGCGGAGCTGAGGAGGACAGGGAGGTGGATAAGGTGAAGGAGCAGGCTCTCTCCGCCGGCTCCTAAACATGAGTCAGCAGGATCCCTGTTTTCCAAGCTGGCTGCTCTCAAAAAGGCATTTGCATTTCAGAGAGCTCCTGCCTCGCTCCCCCACTGACAGTGTTTAGCTTTTGTTTAAAGCCGGGCTCCTCCGCAGAAGGAAAGGGACCGAGCAGAGGAGACAAGAGGCAGGAGCCCCTGGGTTTGATCAGCTCTTCCTTTGTCTCTGCCAACCCAATCCCTTACCAGGAGGAGCCTCTTACAAAATCCAACGCTCCTCAGAAAAATAAAGCTGAAGGCGAAGGGGGCAGAGGTTGGATGTGCACCAAGGTGAGCACCAAGGCTCCAAAGGGAAACTGGGAGGATTCATCCATCCAGGATGAGGGCCCGGCATCAGCTTGGAGTTGGGTTGGTCACCCCAAATACCTGGAATGATGAATCCAGCTCTGGGCCACCACCTAGGAAGGACATGGAACTGCTGGA
>WEIV01030017.1:1344-33061 GCA_013390005.1 Calyptomena viridis | reverse complement strand
TTTTTTGTTTCTTTGTTCTTTCACATTTTGTGTTTCTTTGCCCCTGGTCTGCCAGCCCCAGCCTGTGCCTTGAGCTTCCTGGGGTTCCTGGCAGGCCCCCCCTCCGGCTGGCAGGAGCCTTCTGAATGACAGGGACAGACCCGTGTCAGGAGTCCCTCTGAAGGGCTGGAACCTTCCAGCGTTCCATCAGCTCCTTCCAAGTTGGTGTCAGCTGGGAACCTCCTGAGGGTACTTTGTCCTGTTGGTCAGGGTGTTGCTGTAGATGTTAAGCAATGCCAGCCCCAGAAGTGACTCACAAAGAACACCACTTCTATTTGCCGATTAGCAGGACTTTGAACTGTTAACCAAAAGCCTTTGAGCCCAATGGTCCAGACAGCTTTTCAGCTACCTTGGTAACTTCCTTGGCTGTCATTAGCCAAGGGAATTCATGGCAGTGTCTTGTCTAAGATCTTTAGTGGGTACTATCTTTTTATCTGTGGTGTTTAGTTTTAGTACTGTGTTAACAGGGTATTTCTGGGAAGAACTTGCTGATACACTGGATTCTGCTTAGACCAGAAGCCAGATTATGGGTTCACCTTGCCAATAAGGTGATTATGATCAATTGTTGTCCTTTACTTTGAACCCACTTTTCCAATTCCGATGGTAGGTAAAAGTAGATAAAAACATCTATATACAAAACTCCAAATAGCATAATTGTGAAGCTTGGAGAGATGGTTAAACAGAAAAGAAATGAAAGTTATGCCTCTATTTGATGTCCAATAGCACCCCAATTTCCTTTTACTCCTCAGAAATCCATTTGGTCTTACCGTTTCTTAATCATAGTCAAGGAGCAGTTATTACCATTCTGCTAGGTTATGTTCCCTAGTTGGAAATCCATATGTCCTTTTGGCATAGCCAGATACAGCTATTACTTGTCTACAGGTAAACAGGATCAGTTTACTGTTATATTAGCTTGAGGCTAAACCCTCATGCAGGAGTGAGGTGTAATGAATGAAGTATAATACCTTGCACTGTTTTCCTGACCTCAGGTCCAGTCATGAATTCGTGTAGGTCTCTGAGAGCGGGTTCATTTATGAGAGCCTGCTTAACTAGGATCCAGTTCTTTCTGAGGAGCAGCTGCCACTGTGTACCTGTCCTTTGGGTAATGCCTCACTCCATTCTGACCCTGCTGCCTCCTGGTTGGGAGAAGCTGACTGGGCAGCTTTAATAGTCCTGTAATGGGACCTTTACTTTTCCTGTGTAAAATGAAGAAAAGGAAGTCCTATCACAGAGTATCAATCTACTAGACCTTCCTCTAGAAATTTCAGAACAGTAAAGACAAATGGGCATGTCCTTGGCTTTGACTTGCTGGCAGTCAAAAAAGGATCCAAAAGAGTTCTTCTCAAATCTCAGAAATCACAAGAACACATGAAATACTACAACATTTATACTGCCGAGGCCAGGAGATTAAACAAACCCTATTTATTTCAACAGTATAGCATTTTACAAGAACATATAGAGTTGCTCCTTGTACAGCCTCAATTACCAATGGCTGGCTTAGGAAATTTCCCTGAGTCCTTCTAATCTCACATATCATTCTAATTCCCTTTGAGAAAATGAACATGGATACAACTAGTCTCTTTAAGAAGAACTTAGCAGAATGTCAGACTCTGTACAAAAATGAAGTGCATCTCTCACTACACTGAGGCCCTATCCTTATATCTCATAGATGTCAAGGTAATAGCTGACAGAAACAATTTTTCCAGTTAGTATCACCCAAGAAGAAAGCCAGACAATGAAGAGGCAAGTTTCACAACAAAACCCAAGCATGAACTTTATCGTTTACATGGATCAAGTTGCTGAAAGCTCTAGTTTACAATTTCAAACACATGATCTGGTCCAATGATTAAGCCAGACTCAATAGCAGATGCTGAAAAAATGCATCAGCTATGACACAAACCCCTAGACCAGCAGCTGCTGTCTGCCTTATTTAACTACAGGGATTGCTACCAAACTGCACATGCTTCTCCCTGGTCACCCCTGGTGGTCTCTGTAACCACCAAGACAGAGACTTCTTAAACCTGATAAAGCCTGGCCATAATGAGCTGTCCTCGACACCACACTACGTCCTAGATTTAATACAAAAGATGAGAGATCTGGTAAGGCTGACCCAAGAGAGCCTACTAGAAACCAGCATGATTATCAGAAACATTACAGCTTAGCGGCCTAATTGAGGGTTGAAGCATTGCTGTTATTTCATTCAGCAAAACTGTTTTCAAATATAACAGTTGAATAGCTGGGTTAAGTGCACTGCCTATGTTATGAACCTGACAAGAGGAGCCAGCTGGAAGCTGAGCTGGAGCTGAAGCTCTTTATCATCACAAGTGAAAAAATCTGGATACCATAGGAGACAAACTGTCACAACAACAGAGGGACTAAGAAGATCAGATAGTAAAATCTTTGCAGGTGTCTTTTGGCTACAGTCCAGGAAGATTCAATCTAATTCAGAATGGAAACTACACTAAATCCACAAACCTACCTGTGAATCTATGCAGTGGGTATATAAGAAACTAAGGATTATCATTAAAAAAGAGGGGTAAAACAATGTTAGAAAGAAGACAGAATCAGAAAATGTTAAAGCTCCCTCATACTGAGCTGAGATTCTGCGTTCATTTGAGATATATGCACATCAGGTGACAGCTCAGCTCCTTTCCTAAGACACATGTTGAAAAGGGCTCAGGGAAGGTTCAATATATGAATAAACCAGTTTCTGTCATGTGTATTGACAGACTGGTTGAACTGATTCCTGGGCTAAAGGAATTTGTAAGATTTTACCATTCTCAAGGCCTAGGCAAGTTAAATGGGAAGTCGGCTTCAACCACTTTTAAGAGAACTAATAGACTTTTATTGTCAGAGTCTGTATGTTGCTCTATACTGCAGACAATGTCAAAATGTACAGTGAAGTCTAGAAGACTCACTTAGAAAAGCTGTCTACTATCCTGTAGTCACTTACAGCTCATAGTAAGACAACTAATTACAAAACTTAATTTACATTTGGGGAAAAAGATGCATCGGTGAAGTTCCTTGCTTCTTTTGTCAGCTCCCATGCTCAATTCAGTTTTCAGAAGGCATTAATATTAGGGACACTTTTAAAGGCAAGGTTTTGAAAGCATTATTCAAGGTGATGAATAAGAAAAGCCATTGCATAGTCTACTTAAACATAGTTTCCTAAGAGGAAAACCTGTTTTATTGTTAATGTCTTCCTGATACACATGTTCCTGACATGCTCTACCCCTTGCAGTGACTGGTAAAATAGACTACGGATCATCATGCTAATATTTTCAATCAGATATGGAACAGAGACCACTTCCTGCTGGCACAGCTACTTAAGATGTAAAAATCTGCATGAGTTTGCAGAAACGGAGGTGAGGACTCTTCAAGTGTGTTTGTGTGTTGTACCATGGCTTCAGACTCCTTAGCCATGATGATACAGCACTTCAAACCCCACTGTCACAGTAGCCTAGTGCTCCTGTGTTTGTTCCCACCTTAAGGTAGTGTCAAGAGAGCCAATAAGGGCAAAACAGCAGCCCAAAAACCATAGCTGGGTTCAGAGCTCCAGAGAGGAAAAAGCTCTTCCAAATTTCTCTGGATGCTCTTCATAGTGTTGTCTTAGACTTGGGTCCTTGAATATGGAGCAAAGCAACAACAAGGGAGAAGATGTAGGGGAAAAGAGGCTTCCAGCTCACTGAGCTTACAAACACTTATACTGAGCTTATACAAACACTTGGACTTGGAGCAGATCTCTGCAGCTACTCAGTCACACTTGGTTTTGAGTTCTGATATGAATATAAACACCTCAAATACTAACAAATCATAATAAACTTATGTTTAAGCTTGGGACTCCACTCAGATGGAAAACAAAGTCATACCTAAGAACAACATATAGCAGAACTAATGAAGATGGACTCTTGCTATTTCAAACAAAGATGCTGTCTTTAATGGATCTTGTAACTTTATAGAGAGTTATGTTGATTTTTTTTTTAATAGTGCCTGGAAAGGAAGAAAGATGTTTTATTTATTTTTCTTATGGGAAACTGTGTGTGGTCTGTATTACAGTTACAATTTTAAGTCAGCATTACAAAACAGACTGCTACATCTCCATATGAATCAGCAATGAAGCCAGTCCTTGCCGCATGAAGCTAAAATCTGAGAAACAGCATCAAAACTGAAGAAAGGCTACAACTTTCTCAGTGCATGCTGGCAAAGTACACAGTAGTTGCCCAGCTGTGTTCTTTACAGGTTGTGTACATAAAGACAAAACCAAAATTATATACAAAGGCCTTCCTTAAGTTAATCAGCTCACTCCATGAGAAGCAAATTCAGTAAACTGCACAAATTACTTAAAGGAATAAGTTCAAGTCCCCAGAATTCAGACCAGGAGCATAATAGGCAGAACTAGAGACTTAAGTATGGAGATATTTTTGAGGTATTTTTCAAGCACTTTACAAACCAGCACACTCCTCCCTCATGTCACTGTTTCTTGTTGCTATGATAATCAACAGCCAAAGACTCCATAAATCTATCAGCCCAAAAGACTGAGCAGGCCTAGGCTAGCTGAAATACCATGCTGTTATGTTGCTTGATTGTTGTGTTGCAGCACACACGGTACACGATCTTTCGTCTGATCTTTCACAAGTTATCTGTCTGAAACATGACTGACATAGCAAGCATGTGCATTGGCATAAGTTAGTTTCAGGTTTCTCTCTCAACAAAAACTGACTGAGGGGCATTACGTGGAAAGGTGAACAGAGAAAAGCCCATTTATATCAAATGTTTATGAAGTTTATCTCCTTAGTTCAAGTATCTATAGGAAAGACCAACCTGCAGAAGCACAAAATACCAAATACCTCCCTTTTAAAACCCATTTCTTGAAATCACACCATTCCAATATGATCTGCTATTCTTATGCATATGATCTGCCAGTCTTACATACCTCAGCCATTAAAATCAGGCAATTTTTTTTCTTTCATAGAGTTCATGCCATCCACTTGTTCACCTCAATTCAATGCCATAAGCAGAAGCCATAAGAATAACAAACTACTCAGAACTGTTTGTAACTTGAATATATACATATTTACCAACTACCTTTGTTACATTTGCCAGGCATCTTGCAATATTACAGGAGAATAACCTGTTAATACACTGCAGACTGAATGCATGGGAAAAAAGACTAAGAAAAATCCACAAGTGACATCTATCATCTTGATATGCTTTCTCTCTGTGTAAAGATAACAGAATCATAAGCTACTACTGACACTGAGCCAGCTGAAAATGTGAACTGCAGCAAGGGACGTAATGCAGATAAATGTCTTTTTTTTGTTCTTTAAAGAGCTCCATAGGCTCTTTCTCCTAAATCCTTTCATTAATTATAATGTCTAGTAGAATCCAGCATTTTTGCAGAGGCTAAATCTTTCTTGTTGCTTTCCCCTTCCTCAGCCCCACCAGCTTTAACAGAGAGTGGTTATTCTATGGCAGAACATAGAATCTACACACGGACACATGCTCTGGGTGATAAACAAAACAACTAGGAGCTACAAGTTGTACCTACACACCCAGGAATTAGTTCAAATTTCTCATAACTCAAATGCACATTTTTATATAGCAGTGCCCTGATTACAATTACTGCTACCATTCCCTTCCAGAGACAGATTTACTGCTGTTTTAAGGTCTAGATGTATGATTACATCTTCTGACACAATCTTCTCAGTCTTCTTTCAGGCATACACATTATAGAAAGTTACAGTATTTGCTAGCCTTCATTTGTATAATTATTGAGGATTTTAGCATGGTAGTTTAGATACTGTTTCTAAGACAACAATACCATTGGGAGGAAATATTTCTCCATCATCAGACTTGTTTTTAAATGAAGACAAGTACAATACCATGTACATATGCACGTTCATATGCAGAGCCTTGCTCTGTGTTGCTCTCTGTTGTAGAAAAAAGTGACGACAACTTTTACAAGCAGAGTTAGCTAGTTGTGATTTGATACTATAATACTCCCAGTTATAAACAGACTTTGCTGAGGTGAATGTCACTGTTGCGGTGGCACAGGACTGACTCTGTGTGCACTGGAGCAGCAACTCTTCAGTGAAGGGAACAGTGAATTCTGGGGAACCTATTTGCTGAAGGAATACAGCAGAGATGTGGGTGTTCACTGCTCTGTTTTAACAGTCATTTGAAATTAGTATGAACAGACAGCATTACAAATCAGCAGGCTGTGCCTCATCTGAGGATTTATTCAGTGTGTTTGATTTCTGGAAAGTAGCACTTACTTCAGTGGACAGAGAACTGTCCCAAAACAAAAGAAGGACATAAGGAGAAGTGAAGGGAGAACCTCTGTAGTCTAACATCTGTCTTGTCAGTTGTGGGGAAAATTAATGTTATTTTTATTCTTTTAGAAGTATTTCAAACAATTAAACCCTGTTTACTTTGGTGCCAACCAATGTATGCAAGAGTCAGATCTTCTCTACTGCAGACTCTTTAGCCTGCAAATTCCAAGTTCACAAAGTATTAAACTTACAAATGCATTGGCACAAAGAAAGTAATAGATGTTGTCAACAGTAGTGACATATCTTCCAGAAATAATCCATCTTTTAATTTTCACATTCATTAAAAAATTCAAATGATTTCTAAATGTGCTCAGGACAAAAAACAGAGGCTATAAACCTACGCATATCTCATTCAGGGAAAAAGTTATTCTTATCTGTGAGCTACTTAGAAATCTGATAACAACTAAATAAATAAACATAACAACTAAATAAATATTGTCATTTGACAGAAAAAGGAATCCAAAACATACAAATGAAAAAAATCTCCAACCTTAAACAGACAGAAGTTATGCTTGTACTGTACAGTGTTCTAGGATTTGGACAGTGCATGCACAGCCCTGTCTTAGAGGCTCCAGTGTACAAAGTTCAGTATGGTGCATCCAAACACCAGCTGGTTAAAACATAGTCTGTTTCTTGAGTAGTCACAGTTTAAGTGCAAATTTATGTAAATTTCTAATGTAAATCTTTTAATATACATTCAATACTTCCTTCTTCTGTTCTTTACGTGCCCCTGGTGGTACAATTAAATCTAACTAAACCCATCTTCAGTCTTTTGGCATTATGAGGTCAGAGACTGTATGAATCAGATCAATGATAAGCAATTGTTCTTGAAGGGAAGTGAAGCAAATCAATTTCAATAATTACAGCTCTCAGAATAGAGTAAATTTGCCCTGTCCCTTTTGAGTGCACTTGATAGAGTCTTACTTCTGTTTTCACTTTAAAATAAATTGTTTTGGTTGTATACATTTGCTTTTTTCTCTTTATTAAACTAAGTGTAGCTATCTAGAAATCACTGCATCTTGAAACTAGAAAACACAAGACTACCTCAGTATCTCATTGCTCCTCAGAACTACTAAAAATTACTTCTGTTTTGATTTGCATGTTCAATATATTAAATTATCACTTTGTTCCACAGCAATAGAAGTCACTGTACAGAAGAAGAGTTTTTACTTATGCAATTCTCTTGATATCTAAAGATGTAAAAAAATTTTCTTGCCCAGGAGGCCTGGGATGAAAAGCAACTTTTTATAAAGAGCCTGAACTAGACAATTCAGTTATTTGGGTTCACATATTACTTGTCCTTCAAATAAATCCTTAAGAAATTTTACCTGACATTAACTTTCCAGCTCCTATTTTGCAACCTTTTCCTCTCTATCATTGCTAATTTTTTCTATATAAAAGTATTAAAGTCCCTAATAACAGAACAAAGCTTGGCAGACTCATTCTTTCTGATTGCATCTTACATCATAATTTGATGGCTGTTTTCTATAACTCATGTACATTACATCTCACCTGATTTCAACTCACTCAGATTACCGAACTTTAAATGAGGAATGTGATTTGGAATGGTTTAGCTTGTAAGTGAAAAGCCATCACTTCTTTTGAATACAAATACTGCTTCCTGAGAAGAAAGAGTTATGTTGCTCTTGATATCTGTTGCAAACTGAATCCGGTACAAATCCCATGACTGAGTACTGCACTGAACTAACTGTTAGAAACAGGTAAGTTTCAGTCTAAAAATGGTATCATAGTTTTCATTAATGCTTTTTCAGAATGTGTATTCTTCAGAAGAAGAGCTGATTAATTATTAATAGAATGCACTATAAACATGATGGAAAGCCATAAAATTCTTGCTTATTTTTCTTTCTGGAAAAACGTTCAACTTCAGTAAGATTCATGAACATATACAGACACAGCAAAACACAAGTGGAACTTCCAAATTGAACTATGCACTGATTTTCATTTTGATGAGTACTGAAAATATCAATCCTGCATCTCACCGAGAGGTCAGTCACTGTGTTGTCAACAACATAGATGCTCTGCAGAACCTAGAGTGTAGTTAGTGATATTAAACCAAACCCACAATTTTTTTCAGAGAGATGTCAGAGACACTGAGAGATACTGAGAACTGCAGAATACAGTAAGAAACAGATTCTTATTCATGAATATTCCCGCAAAAGCTTTGATACCATTCAAAAAGTGGGAAAAAAATCTTCTGCTTTACATCTGATTCAGGTCATGTTATTATCTTAGTAATTTTGTATGGGAATCTTGAATAGTCTCTCTGTGAGTGTAGAGATTACTTCTTTCATGTTGTACATATGGTGCCTTTAAGGAATGCTCCACTCACTTGAAAAAACTAGTTCTAGAAACAATGTCTTGTCTAGTACTCTACCCCTTGTCATGTTGCTTTAGAAGTAGAGGAGGAGAGCTAAAGCAGGTAGGTATAGCTTCCTAATACATTTACTTTTGATTAAAGACAATATTATTCCATTCTATGTGGTAGACAAAAAATTCTGCATTATTAACAGTCTATGGCACCCTAATGAACTCTGTCAGAACACAGAAGGAAAACCAGGTTCCTAACTGATTTCTCTGAAGGAGCCAACGTCAACCAAAGGAAAAACACAGGCAAGATGTTAAGCAGGAGACCTCAGGTTAAAACCTGACTACAAAGAAAAATGAAAAGCTTATTCTAAGGAGATGTTTTCTCTTATAAATAATAATAGGACACTTTCAGTAGAGGCTTATTAAACATGTTTTTTAAGCACCATTTGTGAGTCAGATACTATTGTCTATTAGTGTAAACATAGTGTCACCAGTTAGCTTTGCCTAAGTAGCCCCCACTGGCTTGTTTAAACTGGAGCATTCCTTTTTAAAGACTCATTTCTTTTTTAGTTACTTTGCATGCAGTGCAAACCAGTGCACATTCTGCTAAAACATAGAGCTGCACAGGAGGAGGCCCACTGCATAATAATTCTTGAAGAGACTGACAATAGCTGGAATTAAATTAGGCTTTCATTTTTCTTATGTGTTTCAATCTGATTTGTCTTAATTGCATGTTTGCAACATGTTAATTATCAGGGCTTGACATTGTACATTTAGTATTTAGTAGAAGGGTGATTTGACTAGGAAAGTGAAATCTTCTAAATAACTTATATGCATTCAAATGTTTGGCAACAAACTAGATTTGCAATTAGGCAAACTTCACTGCATTACCCGCAGACTCAGAATTTCTAGAAATGACCATCATAAACCATCATGTTTCAGATATCCTTTCATTTATCTAGTGGTCCTGCAAAATCACTAAAGAAAACCTACACTGCAAAAAAGTCTACACATTACATAAAAACCAAATTAATAGTTCAACACAAAAAATCCACACGGAAACCTTCAAGCTGAGCTGAGACCTGCTTGTGTTGTGTGAGAGTTCTACCATTGGCCTATAATAGGAGCAAGACCACACACCAAAAGCAGCACCAGCATTTCTCTGAAGTCAGTGAAGCTGCACCTCTTACAGCAGCTCTGAGTTTGGCTCACTAGGATACAGAATGCACCAAAGAATTTACAGGAGCAAATCCTAAGTGCTAAAAGGAACATATTCACATATTCCTCAAGTAATTAGAAATTAGACTAAAATGTTATCTAAAAAATAAAAAAGAAGTGAAAGAGAACTTGCTGACACCAATTTGGTTTCCAAATATCTTTAGGTAATATAAAAGGCTTCCTGTTATACTTCTATTAATTGTCTCTCTTGCCCAGACCTTGGGTGTTGACTAGCCTCAGTTTCAAATATACTCCAGAGGAAACACTTTGCAGATCCTCCCTGGATGCATTTTTTTTAGGTGGGTGTGCTAGGCAGTTTGGCAGAAAGTATTTGCTCTAATTAGACAAACACTTCAGGAGTAGCAGTTGAACAGGTTTTCACTGAACTGTGTTACCTAGTTAGATTTGTGCTTCTGCTAATAGCAGCCACTACCATCCTCAACCTAAAGATCAGAGATGCAAAAGACATCATGAATAATTCAGTGAGCACTGGGTTCTGAACCCACCTTTCCTTTCATAAAGAGAGAAGTAATGCACCTCAGGTATAAAGTTTTACTCTAACAGGGCTTAATCTTTCTTTCTCTTTCAGTGCTTTGTTACTAAGTGCTGTGTAGGTGTGAAAAGCCTTATTACCATGTAATTTTGTTGGGATCAGACTTCCAACTACCTGCTTTGCTTCATATTCATTTACACAGAATGATCAAAATCTGTTTTATTTCATAACAATAGCAAATTTTGCTACAATTATTTTAAAATGGTAAATTTAAGGAATAGTGCACTATTCACACATGGCACCTATCCACACATGAATAAAATACCATATTATTTATTACCTTTCTCATAATGAACTTTGTGATAAACAACTGAAAAACTAATTTGTTTTTTGACAATGCTGAACCTTTGAATAGAGAAAATCACAGAGTCGAACACAGAGTGCAGTCCTGTGTGGTAAGTGGTCTCCATAGCAACCAATAGATTTTATGCTAAGTCTGGCCTTTAAAAACATTTCACGTTTACCACTGAGAAAAAGATGGCCTTGATTTAAAAATGATACAACAAGTATCTCGAATGTGCATGCTTTCTCTTCTCTCTTGCAAATAAAATTAACAGATGTCCCTTTAACACTAAATCCTCTCAGCACTGTGTGTCATCATTGACGTATGTCTGGGCCTGCTTTAGGCTTGGAAATTTTTTTTCCTTGCATATCATTGCAAGACTTGAAGTCCTTTCCCCCCATTTTCCCCTCCTTGTTTTTCTCTATCCTGAACAAAAATAGAACATGAAGTTCTTATCTCAGTCAGTGATCATGGTGACAGTGAAAATATTATTGCATGCTTATCTATAGCAGTTTCAATCATACAAGCTTATAATAACTTGTAATAATGGAAGTAGTAACTATAGCTGCAACGCCTGCTACAGCCTAATTTACTTTCACTCCACATTCAAGTGACTGAAGCCCCTAAATGGAAATGTATTTTTAATAAAGAAAGATTCCAACTTAAGAAAGTGTTTATGTAATTATTGACAATAGTATGCTATAAAGAGCTGCGTGATTACAATCATTAGCACTTAATGAAAATTTTGTTTGCAGCACTGGAATTTGAGTAACAGGACATAAGGGTGGATATAGAGAGTTATAACTGAATTTATCATTATCTTTTTGATTCTTGTAACCTGACAATATAAGGTGGATGACTAACATTTAATTCAAAGCAGAGGGTTTTTTTTTAATTCCTCTTGGCATGGGTGTGGGATGCCTGGTTTTCGTTGATTAAGAATGCAGCCTTGAGAGCTTTGGATGAGTAGGAGGGAAAGATACAGAGATCATTTGTTGCTATTCCTGTAAAGGTAATTTCAACATGCATTCGGTCATCATCATGACAGTAATAGCACTTCATACATAGCCTTTCACGGCATCATCGAAAATTTGGTCTCTGTATTCCATTCCACCACAAATGCAGTAAAAGCATCACCCTCTAGACATATTGATTGCTTTCTCCACAATTTCCTTTTTCCAAGGTACACTTTTCCCTGCAACCTAAGAAAGGTCCTGGGTTAAGCCTCAATGAAGAAGAGAGTCAAGCTCTGTTTGACATGAAATAAGACAACATTACAGAATTTATTACCCTTTTTGTTCCTTTCTACTGTATGCTCTTGGACTTCAGTTTCTCCAAAGGTGATCACCAATGCAGCAACAAAAATTAGAAACTCCACTGTGAAGGAAAGAGGCAACGCAACAGTAGCTAAAAGCTTCTGTATGAAGAAGCATGATCCCCAGTGCATCTCTAGGGAAGACAGAAGTTTGCCTCCTGTAGAAAATAAATGCGCTACAAATCTAGCAAAGATACAGACAGCACAGCCATAACAGGGCCAGAGAATTCTCAGGTTGCACAGTGGGGAAAGGCAGAGTAAACACCTGTCGTTCACTTTATTTCTTGCATCAGGATACACTAAGCACAGTGTACCACTGAGGGGACTAATTAATCACAACAACGTGTTATGGTACGTCAACGAAATCTTGCTTATGGTGAATGTTGTAGCATTACTGTATCATCACCACCACCGCCACCCCCTCCTCCCATGCTCTTTTCTTCCACACAGATGGAGAAACACCGTGCCAGAGTTATGATTAGCATAGGGTTGGAGTTATCAGAAACAACTGAGCAGTTCCTGACAGACCACTTTTCTTATTTAGAAGACAAATCAGAAAGACACGTACTGCAACTTCATTGCAAAAGGATAAAAGATGCAAGCAGAACGCTTCAAGGGAAGGTTGTATCTGTCTAATGCTTCCCTTCATTCCTGATCTGCAGACACATCTCCAGAGAACTAGTAACAACCACAATGAGCTCTAAGACCCCAGTGCTTGGGTGCAGTGCTTCCAGCCCAAGCACAAGCAGCATCACAATTTCCCTGGGAGCTGTGCTCTCACAGGCTGCCTGCATGCCCTGCTTTGAAGGGAAAGAGAAAGAGCAAGTATTAATACTATGGGATGCAGCAGTATTTCCAACAAGTTAACAGATAAACCTTGGGATATCATTGTAAAAAGACATCTTATGCAAAATGAAGGATAAAGATGATGGTAGTGTATTAGTTTACCTCCTATACCGAATCCTTCACATACAACCTCCTTCACATACTACTAGAAACTCATCTGTTTAATTCTATTTTTTTTTAAGCACTTACTCTCTTATCCTGTGTACTTTTAGCAACTCTTTTTGGATTGTACAGACCTTTCATTTTCCCTAATTCCCCAAGAGGAGAAGTTTCAATTGGCCAATTTTAAAATGGGAACAGAATTGGTGCGTTCTGAATTAAATAACTATTCCTGTTCTGAACTATTTAGAGACATACATGCCAATCAGAAGTCTTCCTCTAAAGTAGGGGTTTCTAATACTGACCCATAACTAGTCTAGTGAATAAGTCTGAAGGTATGCGTTTGGTTATGTGTTTGGGGAAAGTGAAATGGTTAAAACTCCTGAAACTTTCACAAGGCAGACTCAACAACCTTTGTTTTCTTGTTCCTAAACGGAGATGCAATGAGATCTTTTCTTAGGCCTGGCAGCATACTGATGATATTTGAAAGTGGCAACTTGTCATTAAATACCTGTCAAATATCCCAGCTTCCACAGTTAATTACAATATAATATTCACTGCCTTCAGAGAAAAAAACAACAACATAAATTTGAATTGAGGGTGACAGAGAGCAAAGCAGTGGGTACAGCCACTACACGTCAAAGCCTACATACTATGTAGGCAGATCAAAGGTCCACCAGCTGTTGTCCAGGAAAAAAACAGTCACTCAGAACTATTTTGATTGATGTTAAAAAAGCTTATAACTTAGAATTTCTATTTTTTTATGCCTCTGCCTCTTCTGAACAGAGAAATTGTGGTTGTTCTAACAAAACCAGTTGATTGTTTTACATAATGAAATATTCTTCCCTTCTAGACCCTATTAACTTTTACATGTAAACTGTTTTAATGTAGATGTGTCAGGAATCTGAAAGTAATGCCTAGTGACAGCTCTAGGATTAAGCTCTTCTCCCTTAGTTAGAATTGCTAACTTTGATTGTAAATTGCTTTCAAAGAGCAAAGCATATACTGTAAGTCCTCCCATGCCTCCCACAAACTGACATCAACAAGGCATCTGGGACAAGTATAAGCTAGTAATTCATCTTAATAATTTGTCAGCAAAGCTGTCCTAATAGGATGTGTCTTTCATTTTGATTAAAATGACCCTCTGAAATGTGGTCCTCATAGAAAGCTGAAAAACAGAGGCAAATTTTAAACAGTCTGGCACTTCTAATTTTGTCTCTGGAAACTGAAAGTGCTGCTAAATACTCTTACATAACTAGTCCCTCTGTTTGCCTCTCTCTGGTTAGCTCCACATCATGAAGAACATGTTCATACCTCTTTGGTGATCAACAATAATAAATAGTCCTCTTTGGTCCATGTGACATTCTTTTTATCTTTTATTTTCTGCCTCCATGGCACAATTCCTTGTATTACTTGAGTGTGTCAGTAATTCAATACTGTAGTTAAATGAACTACTTCTTTTCTTAAATGTATAGCCATGGCTATACATGGCTTCTCATGCCATTTGGAAGGTTGTAATCTTGGGATTTTTTTTTAATGTATGAGCTGATGAGGTACATCATGCTGTCCCAAAATTCAGATACATTAAACTCTCTAATAATTAGATTTTGACTGTGCTGCCATGACATGGTTTTTCTATTGGAACCTCATTTTTCCTATGTCCTAGGACCTATCATCCTGAATTGGTAACATAAACAGATCTAACATTTACTGTAAGGATGTAAGGTCACGGATTTTATACATATATATATATATATATATATATGAAGTTGTCAATATAGGCTTTCAGAATTCTTCTTACTGAAATTTTCTTATTAGATCATAATACATTTTGCTATACGATTCCTGTCACACACAAAATGCAATTTAAGTATTATTCTAGATGAAGTTGTGGGCACAATTAAAAAACATTGATAGCATCTTTAGGGGCTAGTATTAGGTATCAGACAGACCAAAAGTTGCATCATGGAAAGAGCCCTGGCTTGGACAGGTAGCTGGAGAAAGAAAATGTTTGCAGTAGGCTGTCAGTAGGAAGACAATCACTGAGTAAATAGTAACACTAGCTGAAAAGTCCATAAAAAAAATTCACCAATGTTTTGCTTTTCAACTACCTCTCACAAATTGTTAGAGAGAAAAAATAGGCTGCAACACTTCATCTAGCTCAAATGAAAAGAAAAAAGGAACAAGGTACACAAGTATTTTTGAAGGGGGTTATGCAAACTTCTTCCTTCACTCCAATTTTGGAAGAGGTGGTGGGTAATTTCACTCATGCTCTACTTAAAACAATGGGAGAGTTTTGGCATGTTCCAAGACAATGTTATATAGTCCATAACACAATCTTGAACACAAGCATGCTATATTCCCTTTTTTCATTTTTCTAATCCTATATCTGTATTTTGTCAGCAGAAGCCTTAAAAATAAAAATTATGAGAAAAAACATTATCTGACAGATTCTGGTTTACTGTGAAGGCTAATACATATATAAGGTTTTCAATACTAATTCAATACCATGAGCATGGAAATACAGGAGAGCAAAAGAGAAGAAATAAGAAAGTTCAGGCACCAGCTTTAGTAAGATTTGCCTTCCTAGATAGATCAGCTAAAGCCATTTTGAAACATCCTATTTCTTCAGTTGTTCTCTCAATGTGCAAGATAGTTCTTTAACCATCATTTCATCTTGGAGTCAAATGGAGAGAAATAGTCCATGTATCAAACACAAGGAGCCCCAGATTCTCTAACTCTATATTAGATAATAGCGTGATTGCCAGAATCAGGCTATGTACACCTCAATTGTATACCACAATAGTAAAATGTTACCACTCTTCAATAGTATAGCTTTCCCTGCTAAAGAACTGGGATCTTGGGCTGTAGTTCTACATAACTATGCAGCATAAAATGAGATTTTTTTCCAGAAACCAAAGGAAAAATTATGTCGCCTCACCTTCTTTTTCTAGCCTCCACTTTGCCCCTTCCTTTTGGTCAGGCTTTCAGGATCCGAGCTGAAATATGAAGGGAAGGGTTGCAGGGGGGGAGGTGCAGAGCAAGGTGGTGGGATAGTTCTAAGGATAAATAAGGATGTTCATCACCATTTAGAGATGTGCCAATGAAGGGGAAAAGGTTGGGAACACATAGCCAACACGAAAGCAAAAGCAGGGATCATAACCTGCCATATGAGCACACACAAAGCTTTGTCATGGACAGAGTAGGCATAAGAAGAATTAAGCAGAAAAGGGCAAAAAACTTCTTCTTCTGTGGGTTGGGTTTTGGGGTTTTGGTTTTTTGTTTGTGGGGTTTTTTTCATAAAGGCAGCAGTCTGATATTCAGCTGGGTTTTCATATCTGTTTGGAGTCTTCCAGTTCTGAATGAGTGTTAGAATCAGACTTTGGGTGAGTACCTAGAGCATTGCAGTGTTCTCCCCTGCAAGGTTTCCACTTATTTTACCTGACATAGGATATCAAAACCCACCTTGAACACTGTGGTATGTTTCTTGTCATAAGATAGCTGGAGCAGTAAATCAATACTGTTAGTATCCTCCGCAAGAGGAACAGGAGGCTTACATAACCCACAGAGGAAAACAGAAAACCTTCCAGCCCGCTGTGAACAGGACTCCCAAGCATCAGACTCACAATCCCTTCAAGTTTGTTCATTCAGTAGGGAAAAAAAAATTAAAAAATGCTACTGCTACTGACACTTACCCTCTTCACAGAAACTGATTGTGTTTGTGGTGTATAACTGTCATAGACTGGCATCAACATTCTTGTTCTACAGAGAAAAAGACAAGTTGTAGAAAGAAGTAGACCACTGAAGAAGCAAGGCGGAAGCCAAGCATTTCCTGCTCCAAAAGGCAAAAAGGGAAAAATAATAATAATAAACAGGAGTCACTGATTCTTTTCACCTTCACTGATAAACTAAAAGTGCTACCCCCCCTAGATAAGATAGATTTCAAAATTGCAAAGAGTTTAAATATTCACCATTAAGCCAGCTCCAGCCCTGACAGGCTGATACTACTTTTTTCTACCTCTCTACTATAGAAAAGCTAGGAATATTATCCCTAAATTGAGTTAGCAAGAAGGTGCTTGGTCCCCAATACAAAAAGTACAGAAACAAAATTGTCCTTTACATTTGAGAAGCTGAATCCTAGGAGAAATATTAGCTCTGAGAGCGTAGCATGTGAGGACAGAGACAAGTTTACTTCAGAACAAAGCATGCAAAGAGGAAAGGAAAACCTTTTCATCACATAAAATGAGTCACACTGGAATTTAGAAATCAGTTTTCTGGTTTTGGCTCTACAATTCATGTACTTTGGGAATATGGGCAAGGTCTTTGAATTTCTGTCTGCTTCCATTTACCTCCATTTTTAAAAAAAAATATGATCTTTCCTTGACAAAACAATTCAAAATGTACAGATGAAAAATTCTGTAAAAGATATTAGAAGATTTTTTGCATTTTGCCTAAGATCCAGAGTTCTTAAAACCTTCCGGTATCCACAGTTCAGTGAATTATCCTGAAACATAAAAGTCTTTGGATAAAAACATTTGCATTTGGATACATTTAACCTTACATTAAAACCAAAAGATGAATAATACTTTAATGCTCCTGTCATATTTATTAGCTCTGCTCAAGGTGAGCAAAAGCTCTTGGGAACAGCTGTGCCAAACATTCTTCCCCTTCCCCCATGCACTATTTTTTCCTTTCTTTAACTGCAGAAGTTCAGGTCTAGCACTATGTTTTCATACTAGATTTTTTCCCTTCTGGCACACAAATCAGAATGCAGCACAGGCATAAGGCATGAGGGATAAAGGAAATAAGACTGACTACTACATTAACTGTATACAGAGTGAAGGAGACACTAAACTGGTTGTTCAGAGATATATTCTGACTTATTCTATCATGAATCTCTACATGATTTCAACCCAAAGATTTGGTCCCAGAGTTCAGCCTAATTATTGCTTCTATTTGTGTTCATGGATTCATTTAGGTTGGAAGGGATCTCTTGAGAGCATCTAGTACAACTAGATACTGCTCAAGCAGGGTCAGCTAGAGCAGGTTGCACAGGGAGGTATCCAGCTGAGTTTTGAATATCAACAAGGCTAGAGACTCCACAATCCCTCCAAGTAACCTATTCCAGTGTTTGACCACACATACAGTAGAAAGGTGTTTTCTTGTGCCCATTGTCACTTGTTGTATTACCAGGGACACCACTGAGAAGAGTCTGGCTCCCTCATCTGCATTCCCTCCCATCAGGTAATTATATACCTCTATGAGATCCCCTCAAAGCTTCTGTTCCCCAGTCCCGGCTTTCCCAGGCTCTCCTCATAGCAGAGATGCTCCAGTCCCTCAATCATTTATCTTCTAGTTTTTGCTAGACTCACTCCAATCTGGCGAGATAAGTCTGTATCTTTCCTGTATTGGCAAGCCTACAACTGGACACAGCACTCCAGATGTGCCCTCACCACGCTGAGTAGAGGGGAAGGATTACCATCCTTGAGTTGCTGTCAGGAGTCTTCCTAACACAGCCCAGCCTGCTTTTGGCCTTCTTTGCCCCAAGGATGCATTGCTGGCTGTCAGCCTGCCATCTATCGTGACCCCAAGGTCCACTCCACTGCAGAGCTGCTTTTCGGCCAGTCAGCCCCCTGCATGTACTGGTACCTAGGACTCTTCCATCTTGGATGTAAGACTTAACATTTCCCTTTGCTGACCTCTACCCATTTCATCCACCTGTTGAGGTTCATCTGAATGACAGTACAGTCGTCTGGTCTATCAACCACACTTCCCACTTTTGTATAATGTGCTAATTTAGAAAGGATGCAAATTTGTCCTATCATCCAGGTATTTAACAAAGATGTTAAACAGCACTGACCCCCGTATATGTCCTAAGGTACGTCACTAGTGATTTGCCTCAGATTGGACATTATGCTGCTGATTGCAATCCTCCTTTCAACCTGTTTTCCACTAAGGCTTAGAAAAATCTTTGAGGTTCACCCAGTATTCTGCAGCACAGCATTCTGTTTTACATCTGAGACCTAGAATATTAGAAGGATGGAAAAAAATATTAGATCTTATAAATTATCTCCTCTCTTGAGCAGAAAATGTTTTTTCATGGTATTGTCCTACCCCAGAAGGTTTACATTTTACAGGTACTAAAATGTAGGGAAAAGAAGGGTGTCTCTCCCTCACACATATACAAAATAATCTATTTCTTTTCTCTGTTCCCTGAAGGATGTGAATAAGAAAAAAGTCTAGTAATAGGAAAGCGCTGAATTTATTGAAAGAGCTAATGAGAATGAAGAGTTTCAACCAGAAGGTTGCTGTTGTTGAGCACAAACTCCATTGTACACTTATTGCTGGTAGGGCTTGTATCCCAGTACTCATGGAACAACTATAACTTCATACATGGGGCATGGACTATGCTGCCTTTGCAGTGCCAGTCCTGGCAGTGGCTCATGTCACAAAATTACCAATGCTGGTACCCCATTCTGACTACACTTTCAGGCATTTCCAGGTGCATTATTTCTCAAAACATACTAAAAGTTTTCGCTTACTGCCAGGCCTACACATTCAGCTTAGAATTTGAAAGTCAAGGAATGTTAATTGCAATAATAAGGTGTTTTAAGTAGGGGCAAACTGTCACCTGGAAACCTGAATGCATTCAGCAGTAACCGTGGTGAGCCTTATAAATACGCAGCTGATCATCAGAAGACAGGACACTGAACACACCCCAGAAAGTACTAGCGAACAGTCACTAAATGCTGTTGAGGCTCAGTTACCCTATCATTTAATGAACTCTGCACCTGAAGAATTTACTCTGCTACAGGCAATGGTATCTACACAAACACATGATCATGTCAATCAGCACCTAACATATGCCAGACCACAACATTCCAGCATTGCAATAATTACATTGCTTGACAATATCAACTAACAGTTTCTAAAGCTGTTAATAACTTTAATTAACAAAAAACCTGCAGACCTCCTATTTCGGGCGACATGCTCTAAAAGGGGAAGTAGAAAGATTTCCTTCTTTATTTCAGTTTAAATTTAAGGAAGAAAATTGTTTACCAATTAAAACTAAACAAACCAGTAACTTTCGAGATAGCGGTATTATCTAGGCACTAGTAACATTTTTGTGGTGACAGATAAACACATGCAAGATTAATTTACTAAGCTTTTGGTAACATATGGAAATTTAATTAATCTGTTATGATCAGTCTTTACCATATATTTAGCTGTCCTATCCATTTGTAACCTGATGGAATATTATCCAAACATCGAATGCAGCTTTGGTGGATGTTTTGGCTAAATAGCTAAGGATACTGTAGCACAAAATTGTATCATATATCCTGTTTACTATGGCCCAAAGACAAAATTACAGATCCTGGTATTTCAGTTATCTAGTACTCCTGTGCTTAGGAATTTTCCCATGGCTGTTTCTATTACAGAGAGGTTTAAAAGACAGTTTTTATCAAGTTGGCCATACAGTACTCTGGACTTAACTACCCCAAGTCTACAACTTTGGCATAAGAGATTAAAGTATCTCCACACAATCACTGCAAAGATAAAATTTGAAGGGAAATTCGAGAATCAAAACTCCACATTACCTTCATTAGTTTGAGAAAATACAAGTTCTTTGTTTACTTGCTGAGTATTTAGCTGGTAGCCTACATCTCCAATCACATTATTTAAGAATAGTTGTTAATGACCCTCCACATAGGGATGCAGCAGTCTAATGCAGAATTTGCACTATGCATTGTTGGAGTCCAGGATGAGGTACTCTAGCAAACAACCAATGAGTACCTCGAGAATGCATGAAGGCAGAGTTTGCTGAAAACTACTAAGAATTAACTAAAAAAGTGAATGCAAAGTATCTTTTTTAAAATTACTTTAAATTACAGTATGGACTCTCTCATTCAGAAATAAAATTGCTTCTTAATTCATGTCCAAATTTTGGCCACATTCTGAGGAAAGTGATCACATTAATTTATTAGAAGTCTGATATAAAAACTGCACCCTCATACTCCGGTAATTGCTCAGCAATCCTCAGCAAAATAATGTAGTTGAGACCAAAGATTTGTGTTCTTCTATCACTTGTCAATTATGTTAGTCTTCAAGTTCTCACAACTCATACACAAACACATTAAGTGTTGTACTGGAAGTTACACATTATAGGCAGAGGAAAAAACATGTTCTGAGACACTTCAGACAGATTAGTATCAATTCTCCTTCATAATGTCAGTGAAACAAACAATTAGCCTTAGCAATGCAATAAGATAGAATTTCTGTAACATTTTCCACTTTGTGAGCTTTCAGAAGTATTTCACACATTCAACATACCTCACTTTTTCAAGGAGCTGTGTAAGTATTGGGGCCAACAACAGAGAATTGGAAAGTGGATGCATACTGCACCCTGTGTGTCAAGCTAGTCTACAATATGCAATGTCAGCAAAACAGCAGTTTCATCAGACTTAAATTGTCTACATTCAATAATTTCACATGTAGTTGCCTAATTCTAAAATAAAGTCTTACACGGAAGCAAACAAGTCTTAGTTGTGAACATGCTTCGAACATTCATTTTGAAAATTCACCGTGACAAATTTTGATTCATAATTTCTAAAGGCAGGGCTGAACTCATCAATATACATCAGAATCCACCAATATAAAGAATTTGCAATCTGCACATTCAAATCAGAAATGGCAAGAAAATCAGATAGAGTCAGACATTTAAAGACACCGCAGCCATACTCCTGCACAAAAAGTAACTCTGAATACAACATCTATTCAATTCAAGCCTTAGTTATACTAAATGATATAATAAATTACTTTGTTAGTAATTAGATCAGACTAAAAGATCTATGGTGAGTCAACTTCTGATCTTAACTAAATAGTTATATGGTTTGTCACTTTCCATGGGAGGAGTTTGGAATCATGATATATTGAAGCTTCCAAAGGACTTTTGTACAGGGCAAAGCAAGGAATATCGTAGAAATTAAGACTATTTCTAGGCAGTTATATTCTCATGCTCTTATAAAACCCAGTTAATACACAAAGAACCAAATACGCTAGATATTGCACGAAGCTTCCATGTTAATGAATTGCAGTCTGTAAGACAAGCAGATGATCAGGGAATTAAAAGATCAGTAGGACAACCAATTTAATAAGCAGTACTAGTTTAGTAAGAAAATGCTACTTTGGTGGTTTTTTTTTTATAGATCTCCTGACAGAGAACTTAAAAAAGGATTTGAAATGTGATGATAAGGTAGCTTTGTAGATAATTATAAGTACCACCTTCCAACCACAAAAACACTCTGGAAAAACACAGATGCTTGTGTGGAAATGAACAAGTGACAGGACAGATCAGCAGCATCAGACAACAGCTGCCTCAAAAACCACATTAAATACAGTAGAGACGAAAGTGGATGGCACTGAAAGTCTTGAAAGCAACAACTTCCAGGAACAATCAGGAAAAGGATTCCTTAAGTTGGTTCTGCTCAGAAAATAAAGTGTTAATTTACAAGAAATTACTATTTCAGTGGTACAAAATTCCATAACGGTATCACCTAATTTTTCCTTCCACATATCTCTCTTCCTTAAGAGGCTTAGAAAAGGGAGGTAGAAATGAGTTAGTCACTTTCTTTATTGGACTCAAATCTTTATGATTTGAATGGCGGAAGGCAGAAAGTAAAGAATTCTCTCCTGCCTCTACCGACAGCAGTTAGGACCTTTGAACATTTCCAGTTGCTACAGCCTCCAAAATGCACTTCCACAACCACCTGATTTGAAAAGATATGGGCTTTTTCTTTTAAAATGTGAGAAAACTGAGCAAAGCAATCCTTTAAAGTTCTGTTGTGGCTTAAAGCATAGACAACAGCAACAACCAGCTGTGCCACAGGAAGGTTTATGTTAGACATTTGGAAAAAGTGATTAGGCATTGGAGTGGGCTGCCCAGGGAGGTGGTGGAGCCACCATCCCTGGAGCTATATAAGAAGAGACTGGATGTGGCACTGAGCACCATGGTCTAGTAGACAAGGTGGTGTTAAGTCAAAGGTTGGACTTGATGATCTCAGAGATCTTTTCCAACCTAGTTGATTCTGGCATTTTGTGAACCACCACTTTCACTCCTGTAGTACATCTACTGCAACAAGAACAACGTATTACAGTAGAACTCAACCATGTTGAGTTGCAACGTGGCAAAGACCTCATTACAATATAATTGCTATGAGAACTTAGCCATAATATCTTACCCAAATTCCAGCTAAGTTACAGTCTAAGCCTACAATGAGACAATATCTAGCACATCAAACATTCCACTGCACCAACTAATGGCACTACAGGAATCAATTAGCTTAGTTATGTCTTGAGAAAAGTTTGAGATTTTTTGTTCTGTTTTGTTTTAGAGATTTGGGGGGAGCTCTATGTTGGTTTTGTTGTGTCTTGTTCATTTGGTTTTTGTTTGTTGGGGTTTTTTTCAGAATTTTAAATTAATTGAAAGTACTATTTTAATTAATGGCATTACTGGGCTTATATTTTGTTTTCTGCAAGATCAGTGGAACTGATGCAAAAAATACTCAAGGTACAAACAGGTATCTAACTGAGTGAGCAGTAGGCATGAAATACATCTGCAAACACACCATGGGGCATGGCAGTGTGTGCCCATTTCACAGGACATTAACGTCTGGGGAAGAACATTTAAAAGCTAAAAAAACTGCCACTATACTCTTCATCCTACAATTGCAAAGAGATGCATTGCTGAGATTACTTCTGGGGTTTCCTCCCAAGAATTACACCAATTATTTAAGAACTTTCAAAAGATTGACAGAGATCATCTGGGTCTTGCTTTTCTCTAAAACCATATTTTACCATCCTTAGAAAAAGGTCTAGCAGCCATGCCTCCAGATGGAAATAACAGTAATTCACAGACTTTTTTGTTTATCCGTAGAACATTTTTATAGTAATGCCAAAAGATTTCAGGACAAAATATATTTACAAGGAATAATTATCCCACACGTATACAGAAAAAATTAAGAGGCACCAAGAGTTTCAGTACTGCCAGCCTGGTGAAAACCAATGGTCACAACATTCTCTCTTGCTTATCTCTCAAGAAAGCACTCATTGCAGCAGCCTTCATATATTAATAGTTTCCGGCTTCCACTGTTTCTTAGTGTAACCAGTGTGAAAGTACCTATGCTCGAGTTTTAATTGCTTTGCTTCAAAACTGACAACAGATCTGGAAGCTTACTGTTCCTAAAATTTTGCCAGAATTTCTTTGGCACATATGGGCAGAACAAGACATGACTGATTGTTCATCATTATTGTTAAGTAAGAAAGGGTCAATATAATTTTAAAATTAATTCTAAACTTAATTTCTCTTTACTGCAGTTTCAAACTTTGAGTTTCTTTATGGTTGAGGGTGTGTGTGCATTATTTTCATTTTACTCTAAACATCCCAAAATTAGAGGATTAAAAAAAAAAAAAACCCAACCAAAAAAAACCCACCCAAAAAACCCCAAACCAACCAAACAAAACCACTTCACCAAAATACCTTGAAACTTCTGAAAATGCAGGTTTAAATAAACATGCAGTTATTAACCCACAAAACAATTGTGTATTCAAAGTTTTGCTGAGCTGATCACTAGGCATTTTCTAAGTGTAACTAGGACATTCAGAAGTGAGAAGTCCAAAAGGGAGAAATTAGTCTCTTGGGAATTATTTATCCTCCATGGTCCATAGCTAGTTAAAATGCTTGTTAAAAGTTTGTGGAATAATCCCAAACACTTGAGACAGCACACCTTCCCTTAACACTGATTATGGATGCTCATAAAGTGGGATAGGTGAATAATCCCAACTGTGCTTATTTTACATAATTCCTAAACCATAGGCATTTTGAGACTGATATTCACATTTCCCTATTTCTATATTGAAGATATGCTTCTATAAATAAAATAATTTTAATTTAATTAGAGTCTAAATTCACCATCTATCTATGCTAGAAGTGATTATCTTCAAACACACATAACAAGCCAGAACTAAACACAGAGATTGACTTACACATTGTCAACGCTTTTTCTTCTATCATTTGAGATGAAGATAAATACGTGTTCATCTTTGGGTGTTTCTTTGCACAGGTTTTAGACACTTTGCACTGTTCTGAAATGCACACTATAAAATTCAAACCCCTTTGCTGTCTCCATTTGCAACAGTTAGGTATACACAAATTAACAAATATTGCAAAATACAAAATTTACAAATACAAATTAACAAGTACTACAAAACCACCAAATACTTCGGGTTGAGATTCTTGGATACCTTCCAGCTTTGCATTTTTTGTAACTTGTAACTCCTGGTATCTGGCCCTGGAATTTCCTCTTTTGTAGGAACAATCTTAGCAGAGGATTTCTGTTGGCAAGAGACACCTAGGACTGTGCTTGTAAAGGATGTTCCTTTTCACAGGCAGTGTGCAAAAATACATCAAGTAGATAGCTACATATTTCATTCTTTTAGATTCCATCTGGATCCCACTGAACACTTGTTTCTGAGGAGCAAAACAATGTGGGTGACTCCACTAACTTCAAATACCTTACTGCGTTGGGATAGGGCATTTTCCACATATAAGAGAGATAAATACAAACTCCCTCAAGACAGATTAAAAAAAAACAAGCTTATTATCTTGCTGCATGTTTTATCCACTGCATTCACAAAAGGCAGCACTGCTATTGGGCATTTTCTCCAAAGACTGTCCACTGCAGCTGTTGAGAGAAACAAATTCAAAATGAGACACCACCAAAACATCCTCATATCAAAGAGAAAGTAATATGCATGTGAAGGGAAACCTGAGGATACACTAACATGACAATTTAATGAGAAATGGCCTAAATAAACATGATATAACAACCGAACAGGGGTACCATCTTAATGGAATTATTAACCATGGCAGATATTACCTAGGCAATAATATCAGAAATACCAAAGAAAGTTGTAAAACCCAGGAAAATCAGGACCAATGGACAAAGCATAAATGTTTTCTTTGGAGGAGAAAAAAAGTGGTACAGAGAAAGAATTTGCAAGTGGAAAAGGGGGAAAAGCACTATAAAACACAGCAAAATCATCCAGTCAGAATTGACCATAGTACCTCACAAGTCCTGTGCTTGATCACCACAGTTTGCACAGGTCAATAAAACCACTGCTTCCATCATGCCTGCCTCTGACTTACTTGCAGACTCACAAGCAAACACACATTTTCCTCAGCATCAGTGAGGAAATACTTGTGGCACTCTACCTAACATCAGCATAGAAACACTTGACCTTTCCCTCTCTTACAGAAAATGTTTGCAAAAATTGACAGATCTAGGTCAAATTCATCAGGTTACAACAATTTCAACCCATATTTTTAGCAAACCTAACGCTTAGCAAAAATAAAAAATAATCTACTCTACATACACTAGTCCTTCTATAATTCTCAGTGCATGAAGCCTTCTACAGGAAACGTATAAGCTTTGTTACACAGGAAGTTTTGGAAAGCTTTTTTAATAAGCTTTTTAAAAATACTGTTTATTACATTCCATAAAAAGAGAGCTACTTATGACAAGGGAGACGAAATGGATTGCCAATTACATGCTTAGCAGCAGACCTGTCACAGACAACAGTACCATTCTCAAAATATTGACACCAAATCCATCTCAAAAGGAAATATTTTCCACTAGGATAAGAACTCAGAAAAACCCAGGCACAAATCTAAACTTTACTATGACATTCTAAACATCTCAGATTCACAAAAAGCAGGCTTTTAAATCTCAACTTGCTCTTCCATATGACCTTTTCAGCTTTCTTGGCTGGAGGAAACCTTTAGACTGAATGATTTGATCTTCACAGATTTTAGACCCTTCTGATTTTAGATAACTGTAATTCTTCCATTTTCTTCCAGGAAGGTAATTTCCAGTTCAATGCCCACTTTAGGCACTTTAAAGCTTACATGAGCCTAAGTCAACACTATCAGCAAAAGGACCATGCACAGCCTTTTGCATCCCCCCTCCCTGTACAGCTGCCTCTCTTTTGGCTCACACATTCAGTGAGCAGAATATGAGAGCTGTCTTAAAGTTATTTACATAACTTAAGATATTTGTCAAGTAAGTTTTTAAATTCAGATAAACTCCCAGATCTCCTCCACTGCATAACCCCACAAATATTTATGCACAGAGAAGGGGCTCCTGTTCTTTAAGATCAGTGCAAGTTTATGTCAACTTTTAAGGTCTGAGAAGCCCAGAATCAAGAACTGCCCTAAATACAAGGCATTTTAGAAAAACCCCAGCCCAACAAAACCACTAAAAACAAACAAAACCCCCAATGAACAAACCACAAAACTCCCCAAACACAAAATGAAACAAACCTTTTCCCTGACCTCCCTCCAAAACACCCAAACCCAATCCACTTAAAAACCAGAGTTATTCACAAGAGATTTGAAACCTACTTCTACAGATTAAAGAGGTTTGCACTAGTGACGCTTGAACAAAAGACTGAACTGCTTAGTGTGCAGTTGATATTGATATTGAACTGCTTAGTTGAATTTACTCCACTCTAAGGCTGAAATCATTGTAACTAGGACAAACAGATGCTCTTCTTGCCTACCTTCAAGGTTTGCAGTAGTTTAGCTATTACCAATGGTTTTGTATTAGTAGAGCTACACCAAATACCAAAGCCCAAGCAACATGATATACAAGATGTACACCTAAACATCAACTGAAATATGTTTCTTCTGTTAATCAAAAGGAATACTTTCAAAAATTTTAAATGTAGTGGTATTAAAAAGTCCAGATTTGGTTACATAATAAAAACAGGCTAAACTTCTTCTTAGCAAAGACAAAGAAATTTTTATATATAACCTAGTCCTGAATTTCATATAACTTAACCATACGGTGTAAAAAACTGAACACTCATAAAAAAATAATTGGCACAGAAGAATAAAACCCTGAAGAATTCTTAAATGTTTTTATATTTTCTGCCATATCGTGGAGAGTATCAGATGGAGAGGCCATAAATGGCAGATTTCAGTTTATATAAACTTGTTCCAAAAGTCACAGATGAGCTCTGTTCTAGCTTATCACAGAAAAACTGAAGGCCTCGCCATTGAGTTTGTATCAAGAAATACTGAGAGCACACACAAGAATCTGCCATAACACTTCTCTCTGGAAGAAGTGTTTCCTTATTTGATCAATGTGTCGTAATAGTAGGTAAAAAAATAGCGAAGTTTAATTCAGTTCGCAAAAGCAATTCCAGAAATCTCTTTCCAAAAGTGTGAGAAAATGTTGCCAGACTCATTCAGGCTTCGTGCAGCTCAGCTCTTCCCACAAATCACAGCAGACCACGACCACTCTCACCTACGTACAGCTGCCACCTCTAGGTGGAACACGCTACACTGATCCTTGGCTCGCTCTTCTTTCAGTTGCTAGGTACCATCTACAAGAACACAATGCTAAAAGGAAATCCTTGGTATTCAGACCCAGAAGTTTCATGGCTTCTTTCTCAGAGAAAAAGTGGTCTGCCTTTTCTGAACAGAGATAATGGTAACATTGCTCACAGAAAGGAGATACCAGCAGAGCAAAGACTTAAAATGAAAAGCACTATTACTTAACAGTGAAAAGGAGGACAGTGAAATGTTCCAATCAAGTCCTGAGGGAGGAGTTGGGATAGTCTGAATCTTATGCACCTCGGTACTCCTGATCTGTGGCTGACTCTGGCACATTCAGAAGAGTAGTGTTTCTCACCAGTGTGCACAATACACAAACCCAGGCATTTTCATAATCTACCTACATCACTACATCAGCAGAAGTTCACATTGTATGACTCCTTAAGGTAACATTAAAAATACACACATCCCTAAAATACAATACCCCTTCTGTACTGCTAAAACAAAGCTTATTCAATTTAATTTTTGCAATAAACTTTACAGAAACACCTGCTACTTCACATATTGAAAAGTCTTCTTATTAGTACCCTTAAGTAAGGCATCATCTCTTCTAAATCAACAATGGCATTAGAATAGTGTGATATCTAACTTTTAACTGAAAATGGTTATTAAATCTCTATTTTCAACCAAATACAATTTTTAACTGGTCTTTAGAATTTATTCCTAGGTACTAACCTCAAGGAATATAACTGTCTCCCACTCAAAGCAAATACTGCAGCCTTTTACTAGCGCTGATAGATGCTTTACTGAAGAATGCCAGCCATTACTCAGATTCACTTCCTTCAAATAGGAGATCTTAAGTTTTGGCATTTTTGAAGCCCTGCAGTCATTAAGCTGTATGTTTTCTCCACACACACACACCCTCTCCTTTTTTTCCCTGTGTTTTGAAGCAGAAAAATAATCACTCAGCAACAGCAGCTTTCAGATGGAGCTGGGAGTTAAATAAAAAGATCAACTAAGACACAATAAGAAAAAAGAAGAAAAATTAAAAGAAACAGGAGCTGGCAGAAAACAAACCACAAGCTAGACAGCATTGTCTCTGTGACTAATATTTAAACACTGTTATTGTTTACAAAGAAGAGTAACAAGGAAGCTGCAAGAATTACAGTACCAGTAAACTCACAGAAGTCATTGTTCATTGTGGGAGCCTCACAGCCAGCTCCAGCCTTCTCAGCAAGACACTGCCAGATCCTTCATGCTGAGCTGAAAGGAATTTCCATATTTTAAAAGACTTAAGCATGGAAATCAAACTATAATCATTATTTTTCCCTTTAAATGCTAAGCACACACATACACACACAAAATAAGAGGTTACAAGTACATAGAAATGAGAGTGTCAGGACGTGTTCCAGCTACACCTTTCCTGTCAGAACCTTAAACAGAGAAAGGCACTCCAATACCTTGCCTAGACAAGAACAAGCGCCCATCTTCAATCCCAGTGCCCAAATAGAGGTAAGTTATTTTAACTACTTGCTTGACATAAATAGTATAAAAAGCCAGCTGATTAGATCTAACCAAATTTCAGACATCCTGCAGATGCAGAAATAAATAGAGAAGAGCCATTTTCCACAGGTTCAGTGCTGCCTCTGCAGGGAGGCTGAGCTCAGCCCAGCTGACAGCATTGCTCAGTGCCATTACAGAGACCTTTTTTATTGGAGAAATTTAGGACAACGCTTAGAGCCGTGTCAGCTCTCTTTATTAAAGTCCTTGCAGAGATTTGTTTGACACTATATATTTTCACCAGATCAAAGTATTCTATATGTATGTTAGGCAAAATAGAGAGCATGCTGTACTTTATCCTCTTCTCTCAAAGTTTGAAACAAAGCATTAAGAACCAAGGTATGATACGTTTATCTGTCAAATAAAGATCAAGGATGATTAAGAGCCTCTGGCAAATAAAGATCAAGGATCGTTAAGGGCCTCTGACAAAGCTCACGGTGCAGTCTGTCCCCATCCAGCTTTAAAAAGAATTGATACAGAGGCCCTTCCTGCTATTACAAACCAGAATTTTTTTAAGTTTAAAGTCATTCCCTCTAAGATCCATGAAGTTCAGTACCTGTTCTTCCTTCCAGTGGTAACTTCTGCTTTTTCTTTTCTCTGATCTTCTCTAATATTTAAATATTACAGATATTTTAAATATCTGTAATGGCTTAATCAGCAGTAGGCTGACATTAATAATGATATTGCTAATCTGAAATGTTGTGTGCCTGCAATTAAAACAAAACAAACAAAAAGCCACAAACAACTGAATGAAATAATTTACACTTCTGCCTGCCTCTCTATGTCTGAAGCCTGACTGAAACTNCACTCTACTGAATGATATGGAGTGCAATTTCAGCCAGATCTAATTTCTTTGTACGGAGTCAAGCACAAAAACCCAGGACATTCCCATATAACTACATTTGGAGAATTCTTTATTCCTATAGCAGAAAGTCTCCTTCATTTGAAAGCATTATAGTCATTGCTACTTAACAAAAGGATTAAGAACCACTCAATTAAGTAGTTTGTATCAAAGTCATGACCAGCAGTGCTCCTCAGAACACCAAAGTGGTGTGCAAACCTGGTTATTCCATGCTAGAGGAATTAATTCCATTAATTAGTTCCATTAAAGCTAACGGTAGTGTTCACTACTATTATTACCAAAAACATCTACCCTTGCCTCTCAATTCAGATGTTTCCTCTGGTTTAGCACCTCTAGTAGGAACTGTATGTCAAAATCACACGGAATGCTTGTCATTCACCAGGACTTGTTTTCTGGAAGACTATTATAGGCATGACTATAAATTGCAAGAAAGTTTGGCAGCTGAACAACTATTGTCTTTGCATTTGACTCAATGAAACTCACTGAAAATTTCCTAAAAGCTATTGAATGACAGTTTCAGACGAATATACTGTAAACTGTGGATGAGGTACCCACATCTGAGTAGGAGTTTGCATACAAATAAAGAGCAGAACTGTGCCAAAATCAAACAGTAAGTACAAACCACCCAGCAATGTTATGCTTGACACAGACGCAATCTTCACTGGTTCAGCTAGTGATGATCTGAATTTTCACTGCGTATATATATTTCTTACAGAGAGGCTCTGTGTTTTCTTCTCTATTTTGTTGTTTGTGGGTTGGGGTGGGGTTTTTTCATCTGTCCCATTCTTAATTTTCTTTTTATATTTACTCCAGACCAGTATTCACAAGAAGAATCACTGAACATGTATGAGAACCTACCTTAAAAAAAATTGCTCTTTAAAATCCACA
>WEIV01030016.1:25800-59795 GCA_013390005.1 Calyptomena viridis | reverse complement strand
GCATCCTTGATCTAAGCACTGGCACCTCATATGTCTCTTATCTTCTGCATAAAGACATGCATCACATATCATAGAATCATAGAGTGGTTGGGGATCATCTAGTCTCAATGCTCTTGTATAGTATATCTTGTCCTCCTTCATGAAATAAGTTTGTTTAAATACTGTAAAACCTAGATGGATGTTTGAGGAGTTTGATTTTTAGCTTTTGTCGAAATTTCTAAAACCCAAAAAAGAGACATGCACATCTGAAGCAAGCTATATTTTATACTAAGAACACTAAAACAGTAAAAGAAATAGTAAAATTCTCTGCAGCGGCACACAGAAATTTGCCTCCTCTTCAGAGAGCTCTAGTCTCAACATAACAGCAGTCCTACAACAAAAACGTTACAATCGCACTAAAAAAGCATCATTTGCAAACACATATAGGCATAACCACAGAGAAAGAAAGTGCATTCTAAGGCTATGGACAGGTGATGTGCCTTAAGGAAGAAAAATATGCAATATGTGAAAAGGAAAGAAGTCTTTTTTTCAAAACCTTAACAATGGCACATGAGTTGGCTTCTACTGGTACCTCTGCTCTTAAGTAATTAATGCATTTGGCCTTCTTTCACCAATAGCAAACTCAATTAAAAACTCAGCCATTACATTTACAGCTACAGGAAGAAACTCTACCATTCACCTCAGCAACATCTGCAAGCATGTCTGCTTTTGTACACTGGTGCTCTGCAACAGCAAAAACCCTCAGTAGCCAAAATTATGGTTAAAATGGGACCCCCAAATGATTCCTGAAATGAAACAATTTCTGTTGCTTGGCAAAACTGTTTGGAGATCACAGTCGTACCAGAGCCACGTTTCCTCCAAAAGATACTAAAAATACTAAAATCACCCATATTGTAAAACTGGAACTGATGGCACCAAGAGTAAGGTAAGCTTCTACTATGTGCTCTACACACAGTACAAATATTCTGCAAGGGGTCCATGAACCCAACCTTAGTGTGATACTTAATCCCTCACACTGTAGCTTTTGAAAGAGGTGATAAACTACAGCCCTATGGAAACACACTCTTGCCAGATTCCTCGACAGATCATAAAATTGTAAGGCATCTATCTCCTAATCTATAAGATACTGAAATTGTGAATGGTGTGCCTTCACATGCTGTTAAAGCACACACAGCAGTAGCACTACCAATAAGCCAGGTGTCATGTAAATTCAAAGATAAAGGGAGAGGTACGTGAGAGAACTCAGCTCACCCACAGGAAATTCACACTGGGAGTAAAAGGGAGATATATATTTCTCTCTAATTTTTTCCTTTGTTTTAGTTAAATTACTTTTATTATGAACACAGTATCTATCATTGCAGTTAAAATTGTTTCTTCAGAATTATTTGAGCTATAAAGAATTTTGTTTATACAAGGTTTCCCTTTTTGCACTTAGAATTACCTGTAATTTAAATAGCTACAAGCAACGACTCTAACTCTTGTTATTGTGCAGGTCATTCCTTTTCCCTACATCACTCCTTGTTATCACCTCCACTAGGTTAATGTATTAATAAATTTTCATCTGCAGCTGTGATACACAAAGCATAAATATTTAAATTAAGTAATTATGACATTTGTCCTTATCAAGCCTTTAAACTGAAGTGAGTACAAGTTAAATCCCTCCAGGTTTTCAAGTTTAGATTCACAGCCAGATCACAACACTGAAGCCAATCTCTCAGACTAAAAAGGGTACTTGCACACTAGATGCAAGAATCCTGGAAAATTTCAGAAGATCAGTTTTTGATTTGATTACAAGCAATTTTTCCCCTCTAATTTTTCATATCCCATTTCTCAAATACACTTCATTTCACGAATCTGCATTGCAATGGAGGAGCTGCTGGCAAATAAAGAATCTTGTAAATCATAGAGCCTTAATGAAAGGTAAAAGCCACATTAAAATTCACCATGCTTCTGTGCAGGAATTTGTAGCAAAGATATAAGTACCATAAGTTCATACCTGTCTAAAAAATTAGTCTCTGCTGTACACTCATTCATTAATAAAGGGAAGCAGAGCAGTGTTTAAAAAATGCATAGGGATTCCACAACTATTCAGGACTGAAAATGGATACTAATGCAAATAACTCAATTCAGTCCACAAAAATTAAGCCAAGAACTGTATAATTTCAGATCATAATTTTGTCAGAACATCAGAACTAACCTGTCTTCTGAAAAAAAAAAAAAAAATGCAGTGCACCATGCTGAGTCCTCAATAATGCACCTAAAATCAAAACACCTGACATAAGCAATATGACGCACATTAACACCAGCTCAAGGTCTTGTGAGTATAAATCTACTCCATTACTGTAATACGTGCAAGTGCCTAAGAGGTCTATTACCCAGACACTGATTGAGCTTGACTTTGCTTATTTAGGAATGGGTCACTAATTCAGCATTATGGAAATGAAGAAAAATAAGAGAAGACATATGGGGCAGTCTCATCAAGAAAGCTGTATTGTTGCAATGTCCTCTTGGTTTTGTGAACTTTCAGCAACTCATGATTTTTTCATACATTTCTCACCTTTTTAATCCCCTTCATTTTTTTTCTGCTCCATTTCATTCTTTTTTTGTTTCTCTTGTTCTCAGTTATACAATAATCTGATAGAAGACAGTTCTGCATGCCAGGAACGCAAATTACATGGGAGTTAGTTTCAGCCATGGTGTAGCATCATTACAGAGATTTCAGAAACTTTAAAAAATTCATATTCTTTACAGTGCAACAAGGCCAAAACATGAAGATAATAAAGAAAGTGTGGCTTCAAGAACAAATAATCCAAAATTAAAAATCACAGCAGAGAAGTGAAAGCCAGAGGTACTATAAGAACGTGTATAAAACTGGATCATAAGATCTTGCATGGCAATCGGATTGATAAGTATGCTAGCTGTCTTCAACAAAGGAACACTTCATATTGGGAAGGATGATAACACTCCTTGTCCATACCATTCATCTAGCCAGCACTATAAATTGCCATTGAGTCTTTTCGTGAGGTATCAGTTTATGCTCTGAAGTTTGATTTCCCTTATTTTATATTGGTGATAATAGAAATCTGCCACTTTCCCAAATACAGTCCAAGTATTATTTTGATGATCTCCATTGGAAAAATATTGCAGGTCCATATTATGCACTATGTGAAACAGACTGCTTTTTAAAATGGTGCACTATTCACATATATGTTCACAATTTTGAAATGTATCCCTGGGATATCTTTCACAGACATGGTTAAATTATATTCATTAGAGCTCTCCTCACTTTCTCTGCCTGAAGTCAGTTTTCCAAGACAACCTTTATTTCAAATTCTAGATGGCTTAAAAAGAGCCATCCTTAAAAATAATGCCTCCCTAATATATATATATATATATTTTCTCCCTTCTTCACTATATATGCATAATACTGTACATACACAAACAGGAAAAGGAAGATGACATATGTAGTTCACACACACCAATTACTAAAGCTTCATGCCTATCTTAATATCTTGTTTCATCCATCAGAAGGTGTTATTGCTGCCATCACCCCCTTAAAAACACTGGTATATATTAAACTAACTTAAACCAGCTAACAGTAAATATAGGGCGCTTAAAACCAGATTTTGATCTTGAGCTTGGGCTAAGAAAAATTGTATTCAGTCTTTACACCATTTTGCATCCTTTTTTGAGGATTACACACTTCAGCTGACATATCTTGAGATGTGAAAATACAGGGCATTTATGCAGGGTGATAGTCCAGAAAACAATCACAATCACATAGAATCACATAATCTGCTGAGTTGGAAGGGACCCACAAGGATCATTGAGTCCAACTCTTAGCCCAGCACAGAATCATCCCCAAGAGTCACACAATATGCCTGAAAGTATCATCCAAACGCTTCTTGAACTCTGACAGGCTCATGCTGTAACCACTTCCCTGGGAAGCCTGTTCCAGTGCCCAATTACCTTCTAGGTGAAGAACCTCTTTCTAATATCCAATGTAAACTTTCCCTGACACAACTTCAGGCCATTTCCTTGGGTTCTGTCACTGGTCACCACAGGGAAGAGATCAGTATCTGCCCCCTCCTCTTCCCCTCATGAGGAAGCTTATGAAGTCTCTCCTCAGTCTCCTCTTCTCCAGGTTGAGCAGACTAAGTGACCTCAGCTGCTCCTCATACGGCTTCCCCTCAATGCCCTTCACCATCTTCATTGCTCTCCTTCGCACACACTCTAATAGCTTATTATCTTTCTCGTATTTTGGTGACCAAAACTGCAAACAATATTCAAGGTGAGGCCACACCAATGCAGACTAGAGCAGGACAATCCCCTCCCTTGACCAGCTGGTGATGTTTTGCCTGATTCCCCCCAGGACATGGTTGGCCCTCCTGGCTGCCAGGGCACACTGCTAAGTCATAGTCAACATGTCTTCGACCAGGACCCCCAGGTCCCTTTCTGTGGCACTGCTTTCCAACATCTCATTCCCCAGACTGTACATATCTCCTGGGTTTCCCTATCCCAGGCAGAGAATCCAGCACTTTTCCCTTGTTGAACTTCATATGATTGGTTACCCGGTCCTCTAATTTGTCGAGGTCTTTCTACAGAGCCTCCCTGTCTTCAGGGGAGTCATCAGCTCCTCCTAGTTTTGTGTCATCTGAAAACTTGCTTAGTATCCCTTCCAGTTCTGTGTCCAAGTCTTTTATAGATGTTGAAGAGCACACTGCCTAAGATGGAGCCCTGTAGAATCCCACTAGCAACATGTCGCCAATCTGATGTTATAATCACATCTTTTCTCTGCCCAAGGTCACAGATAACACCAGCACACTCTTCACTGAGGTCTGTAAAAGCCTGTTAAACAGTCCCTATTTGCCTTTGTCAAGGAAATCTACATTAAGGAAAAATGCAATGGTAATTATTACATTCTGTAAATTCTACATATATTAGACATAGGGCTTCAAGTTGTTGGCGGAAAAAGGCTGAAATTCTCTTGCATTTGTGAGTTCTTGTGGCTGGAGTTATTCTCAGTAACCAGGGGGAAATCAGTCTCTCCCAGGTTGTCTTTTTTGGGCTAAGGCCGTAGGGCAAACCTTGCTCTTTTTCTCTCTTGCATGCTTTTTGGTTATAAAACTTCATTTCTAGAAATTAAGAAACAAATTCCCACTGAGTATCTATATTTCTTACACATTCATAGGAGATAAACTATATCTTCAATTTTTTTATACAATTCAACTTTTTTTAAGTTATAAAACTATGGAAATGTAGGCTGGCTTTTCTAACATCTGAATTACGTAAACAAGATGTTGTTTCCACTTGGAGGAATAATAGTGTCTTTGTCTATAATAAAATGGATGATGATTATGATCTTGAATAAGTCAGGAGGAATGGACTATTAATGGTTTTATGCTAGATGTCATTTTTACGCAGACAGCCATATCTGGAGGCAGTCTCTAGCACTTCCATTCCAATCTGTTGAAAGTGTGTTCACCATCCAATAAAATTATTATAACACTGCATAAATGTTCTTCCCATTTACCCCAAAGCAAAGAAGTCCTTAAATGCTGACAGTCTGAGGCATTCAGAGGCCACACTGCTCTTCTTCAGCATGACAGAAACTCATCTTGGACACCTGAGTGAAATGTATCTACAATCAACATCCATAAAAAATTGACAACAGCATCTGTTTCTTCTTTGATGGCTGGTAGTGTCTAGAGTTTCAATACATATTTCTCCATTCAGGAAGAAATGGAGAATTCCCTGGCTTGCCCTGTAGGACAGCAGATGTATTGGACCTGGAATGCCCTGTCATTACCCTGAATGCAAGCTGCAAATCCAAAGCACTGTACTTGTTTTTGACAGGCAGAGTGACTCTTCATCACAAGCACAGTGAGGGTCGCAGGTCCAGCTTATCACACCAGCTGAGGAAGCTCCACTCTCAAGATGTGCAGAAATAGCCAACTCACACTTTGCAAGTATTGAAGGGAGTCCCACCTGGAAGATGTCAGTCATGTAACATGTTACTGGAAATGTCCTTTGACTTAGAGATTTGCCAGAACTGATAATAAAAACAACAAAGGAAAGAAGCAACAGCTCTTCAATTTTTTCTAATTGAAGCTCTCCAGAGGGGAGATGATGAAATAAGAACCAAACAAAACTGGAACATTGCAATAGTATGTCAAAATGGAAACTTTCCTGAACATTTCTTTCCTGGTAATGTATAAGGCCACACCACTTCTTGCAGTTGGGAGTCCTGCAAGTTGTTTTAATGAGAAAATTTTAAAATAAAATCAGCTTCTATGTTTTAATGAGGTACTCCTTCCAGTTGAACAATAAATAGCCTATTGGTAAAGCATCTGATTTCCAGTATTGTTCTCTTACCTTAAAGGAAATAAATTCTGCAATATTCTGATTTCTGTCCTTTGGTGCAGACCAAAACCAACACTTGTTATTTTTTCATTAGTTTTTCTATGAATACATATTAAGGACACCTTGGGCTTTGTATCATCTGGGAAAAACAATTCTATCATGTTCTAGTTTTAAAAGCTGAGACACTAAGGCCACAGGTTTTGGAACTGAATGCCTACAGCTTGACATGATCCGGACTTTGGAACAATTAGCAAGAGGCTCATATTTAACGCAGCGGTAATACAGCATCTCTTAGGACCAACTCAGTTTTAGATGCTCTGGCTATCTAGCATTGGATGACTAATCTAAAAGCACTTTCAGAGGTAGTGAGTAAGCAGAGAATCCCAGACTTATGTTTTGCAGTTTTCTTAAACAGTCTGAGATGTCTTGATGTACTTGCTAAGTTTCAATATTTAAAGCATAAATAATAGGCATCAGTTCTGTATCCTAATGAATAGAAACTGGCAGTATCATTTCAGAGCTAAACCTGAGTAGCAGGAAGAGGGGAGGAGAAGAGCCTTCTTGTATCAGCTGGTGTGCTCAGTTTCCTACAAGTTTAGCCTCATACCATACAAACTGTCCTGCTATCACAATAATGCAGCTTCCCCCCAAAATGCATAGGTCTCCATCCTATACAATAACTCAGTCTTCACTTCTGCCCCTTCTCTCACACAGAAACACCTTCATTTTCTTCTCAGATCCCTGAAGTTTTGGGAGCAAGAGCCAGAACACCCACTTGTTAGAAAGCCAAGCTAAATATAAACCTAATGTGATATTGCAAACCAACAAATGCAATAACCCAGACAGTACAAGTCTTTTATCTTTCTCTGGTTTCCAGAGAGCTTCTTATCCTGAGAAGACACTCATATCAAGAATAGCAAAGCAAAATAAAAAAAAAAAAAAAAAAAACAGGAACCTTAATACTGCAAAAGGCAGCCTGGATAGAGATGACCAGAAAAAAAAATGTTCAGGGAAGTATGTGTTTTGGGATGACCTGTTAGAGTCAAGAGCTGATACACTATCTGTGCTGTTCACAATTTATCTGACCTCTTAAAGAGAGAAATGAGTTCTGCATCAAATCAGATGCTCATTTTCCTCTAAATGCACAAGATACAGGAAGCTTCATAAATTTATTGGTTCTGATTGCTCACAGAGAAAATAAAACACATCAGGTCTAAAAAATGAAGGTCAATCTTTCAGACTTGCCATTCTTCAGAAAATAATAGAATTTTCTTCATGTCACAAATGAGCTTTTCTTGAATCTTTATAGATTAACACAGCTTCCAAAATACTGGGCAACAATAGGCAGCAGTCAGATATGCATTGCTAGGAAAGGAAAAAAGGTGAGGTTTTGTAATTATGTCATGTTCTTATTTTCTGTTCTAGGGGAAAAATTATATTTTGAGGAACAAACTGAATTATTAAAAAGAGCATATTGATTCAACCTGCCAAAAAGACATTGCAATATTCATTTTTCATTAACCGCTTTTTTAATACACTCTGTGATGTATCCTAACAAAGGTGTTTATCAAATCGGCACAAATGTGGGGAATTTTAATAAGGCATGGCTTTAGTATCGCACAGATTACATCCATTTGTTATCTAGTACCTCAGCCAATTTCAGTCTCATTTCCCAAAACAATCTGCCTCCAGCTGCTATCCAAATTTGTCCCTGTAAGATGTTTTCATGAATCCTGAAAAACTGTGAAAAATAAACATTAAAATATTGCTCTACCATAAGGACAGACATGATGAGGACAAGAGAAAAAGGCATATTTGTAGCACGCATAAAGTAGGTCTTTCTCTAGGAAAGTCCTCATATACATATCAATATCTTTAAGTGTAAGCACACCCTCAAATTCCAGTGGCTTCAGTAGGACTTTATAAGCTACTTACAGTTAATAATTGCAGAAATATTTTTCAGAACACTGCTGTTTTTATCACATGTCCCAGTGTTTTACCAGAATCAGTGCCTCTGCATGTTGGTAAAGTGAATTAGCATTAGAGTGAAGGCTATTGACTGTGGCTTTCCATTTTATCACGCTGAAACCATAGAAGGCAAAATATAAAAACAAATAGTCTGTTTTTTCCCCATGAAACACAGATAGTTCCAACAGTCAGGTTTAAGTGCAGGATTAAGGGCTGCATGTTTTCAGCTGTTAATAATGGTTAATGGTTAATTATGGTCAATGGCTTTATCTACCCATCCCTCATCAAGATGTCTTTATTTGCTATGAATAATTGTTCCTCTTTGTAGGGGGATTGAGTGACTTTGGGCAAGAGATGGTGAGGAGATAGGCTGATTTAAGGACTTCTCTTTTTGTTAGAGAGATCTTTGGTGGCCGGGAGACTTTAAATTGGATTTCTCTCCCTCTCTGGCCTTGCAGAGCAGTTAAATTTCTGAAAAGATAACTTTTTCATAGACAACCTTGGAGCCCCCATGAGTGGGGGCTAACCAAGCTGTTAAAAAGGCTCAGAGAGGAATATGTTTTACATTCTTTAATGCCCGGTGTACACACTGTTATATTTTTTTCCTAAGTCCTTCCACTGCCTGGCCTTTTGGGGGTACCTGTGTTATCTTCCCTTGCACTCTGTCTTTCTTTTACATGCTTGCAGTTACATAAACTGAGTACACTAAAACCTGGAAATTTCCCATAAGGACATTTCCTTTATTCTAAATAAAAAATTCATCCAAGTCTTACAAGCCATGGGGCAGTACTTACTATTACAATCTGAATCCTTCCGTTTTTTATATTTTGATCTTGCTTTGAACCAGTTAGGTATGGGAATAAGAATCTGAAGGGCTCCATGAACACTCCTTCTTAGCTGATCTCAAAAGAAAGCAGAAAAATTTCAAAGATTACAATTTCCAGTCCATTTTGCATTAATATCTTAAGATGGCACCTCTGTGGTTGCTGTCCTACCAAACTGAACTTTTCGTAGAGGATTTCGAGAGCCCCCAGAGAGCAAAATTTCTCCTTCAGCTCTGAAAACAGCACAGCAGACCTCCTATCAACCAGATTTACTTAAGAAGCTGATTATTACAAGCAAATCTAGGCTCTCCTTTTAATTTACCTTTGTTAATGAGGAAACATATAAAACATTAAAATTGAACTAAAGATGACAATTTCCTCTATAATAGAATTTTAGTAATTGCAAATACATGCTGATTGCAGCTGGATACCACCTCCTGTCTCCTTTATATCACACAATGACACAATAAGTTCACGTTTTTGCAGGTAGCAAAAAAGTGTTGATTTTGCACTTTGTGAAGAAAGGTAAAGGGACAAAAACTGCATGTGAGCAGATAGCTAACAGTATGGATTTCTCTTGCTGGGAGGAACACCTCTATCTCCACCTAAGGAAAGGCCAAGTTATATAACTATTAATCAAGCTGAGCTCACTGACAATACTGGCAAGAGTAAAGGAAAAAGACCATTGAACAAGAGTATCAAAACTGGAAAAAAAAAGTCAAAAAAGTCAGTTTTATGGATGACTATGCAATGTAGATCTGTACCTTTTTTATTTATGTTGAGTGTTGTCTTTATTTACATTATCATATTACTTTTTCTCCTGGGGCTTCTGTGAATTCCTTAGTGCACTCCAATGCTGATGTTCACACAACAAGTAGCTATTAAATACATTGTTTAGTCCCGCTGGTTCAATATGCTGCTCTCCATGCATTGTACTCATGCCCTGCTCCTCATATGCAAGTATTCGCCATAAGTTTTCCAGGGATAATCTCATATGTCACTATTTTTTTTATTTTTGGAGATTTCAGTTGCAAAGTCAAAACAATTGTCTTATAGGCATAAATCAGCTCCATCTAGGTTTTCATGGTCTGGATTTGCTTTGCAAGGTCATTTTCAGACAAAAAATCACAAGACTCCTCAAAATCACTATATCTCAGGAATTTATTTTTGCATGGAAAGGCATTTCTCTATACCATTCTTCTCTGAAGTAGCTGTATACTACTGTTTTAATAGCTTACCTTGGACAGTCACTTAGCTGGAAAGTTTGGGATCAAACAGCTAAAATCTTGCTAAATTATACACCCCAAAGCAAGACATGAATGCAGTATGTGCAGTATGTGTACAACTAAGGTTGCCTATTTCTTACTGTAAAACTATTTCTTGAAAATAATGGTTGGCCATGAATAACTATTCCTCCACAGGAATGTGGCCAACAACCAGGAAAAAAGCTGTTATTGCATTCCACTATATGGTACTTGCTTCAGTCAGTATGAAGTCAAAGTTCTACCATATGGTCAGCTGGTACACTGTTTCGTATGTAACATTATAAAGACCATTGCATGCAAGTGGTCCATGTACAACCAGGCAGTTAGAAAAATTCAGGGGTTTTTTGAGTCTGTGCAATAACTGCTTGTTATTGCACTTATCTGAATTAAGACACTGTATTACACAGTCTGAATATAAGCGTGAATATCATGAATATGTGTGTATGGGAAATAAGGCACTTGTATGTATTTGTAGAATCATCTAAAGGTGTTTATTAAATAGGATGCAAGGTCTTGATATTTCACAAACCCCTGAATAGTCAGAGCACATACATAAAAATAATATGTTTACATAATAGAGTGAAAATCACTCCTTTATTCTCCTGATATTTAATTAATGACTTAATGCCAGTTAGTTCCTTCCTAAAGAAATACGTTATCAATAACAATTGAAAAAGAAGCTAGATTTAGTTGGAGAGAGATGGGGTGAGAAAAGTCAGTAGTAGAATGAAAATGTTTAAAGTATGAGGATTACTCAGAGAGAAAGAGCAGACTTTCTGGCCTCTGTAAATATTGGATAGAGTTTTCAAACACTGAGGGGAAAAATTATTTCATAGACACGTGTGCCAGCAAAAGAAACTAAGGGGAGGAGGGAAAGAGTAGCCTTCAATTTTAACAGTCTATAGTTAATTAGCATTTGATTTTGAACAAATCTCAATGACAACATCATGTGTATTCCTAACAGATGAGTAGAGTATGATAAATGAAACCAGACTTCTTCTATTCATTTATGTGAATTCTGAACTTCAAAATATATAGTCACTTACCATTACTCAGCATGTGCCATTTATTCCTACGTGAGTAAAGTTGATATTACATTCTGTTCTTGGACTGCAGTAAGATAATGACTCAGTATTCATGCTTAGAAAACTATTCTTTAAATAACTTTCAGAAATATTTTGTGACAATGACTTCATTGGATCTGAACTCTCTTGAGTTGCAGAGAACATTCTGGAGAGCATGGGTATGTAATTGATATTGTGACCCTTATTGGGAAAAAAATTCCCCTGGCAAAAGCCTCACAAAAACCAAACTGAGAGCACACTATCAGGATAATTTATCTGGTTGTGGGCAGTGACTGATTAATACAGATTCCTTCTTTTACTTCCCCAGGAGCTGCCTAATAGAGCAATATTAGCCTAAATATACTGTTTGTCCTACTGCAGTCCTTTTCAATACCTTAATTTTCACAGAATCCTCATTAAAATACTTTTAAAGTCAGTATTTAGATAACAGATAGTTGCTTCTGAGATTAATATGTGCCATATTGTCTCTAGAGCAAATTCTAGAGACAATGTTTCTAATTGTCTGTTTCTAATGCCTCACAATTTGCAGTACTATTAGACAGTCAGGAGCTCATAACACATGCTAATCAGCATTTTAAAAAAAAAGATAAATTATTGGATTATTTTCATAAACTTCAGAAAAATAGTAACAACAAATAATATATGACTGGATATTTGTTCAACACCCATCAAGCTGAAGAAGGGCCCTAACAGAGCAAGAAATTCATATAGACCAGAAAATTTCAAGACAGCTAGGAGACATGAAACACAGTATGCAAAAAAGTCACACAGCTTTCAACCTGCTGGGAAGCACCAAAGAACTGCATGGGGAATAAAAGATTGAAGCTCCCTCTGTTGTCTACATTACTGCTGCCACATTTTTGTTCTGCCTCAGCTAGCAAGTACAATGAAAGAAAAAATGGCCATAGATTGAACACATACCACCAGAGGCAGAAACTACTCCACATCAGAGATGATGTAATATAAAACCAGCAATAGACTCTTCTTTACTACCACATCAACTACCAGCTGCCAGTTCCCTCTTTCCCCACACCTACACAGGCACTCTTCAGGTGAGCACGAGACCTTTCTTTATGTACTTTGCAGCACTAACACATTACTTGAGTCTTTTACTGTAGGGCCAAATGAACAGCATGTCAATCTGACTATCATACAGGTCAGAAGAATCTGGGACAGATGTCAGCAAAATGGAAGGAGATGGATTGACCTCTGGAAATACACAGAGTAAGTGCTTATCAAAAGGAGCTGGGTTCATGGATGGTTTATGAGGGGAGGATGATAGGATTGGGAATCTTGCTCCGAACCTTGCTCTCTCAAAGAGAACTGTTTTTCTGGTTTGCCATTCATCACATTTTGCCACTGTAGACTCAGCAATCATGTATAAAAGTAATAACTTTTACTTTATAAATGAGATTAAGTCAGAATTTTAAGGAGTTTGTGCTTTCTGCTTCAACCTTTAGACGCAGCATGATAGTGGAGACTGGAGCACTAAAGAGTAAAATTGGATGCAAATACTGTCATTTGCCTTCTCTATACCCTCACATTAATGTTTCTCCCCAAATCCCATCACTGTTTGATCTCTCCTGATGAATATGCTGATGCCATCTAAATACTGATTGCTAACCTGTTTGTGTCTCTATGCCCATTATTTGCTAACACAAAGGCTTAAACTAGCTCAAATTCAACTGTGATCCCCAGTTCTGGTCTATGAACTTGGTTCATGAGCCCTGCTGACATCAGATGATTTGAATAGGTAGATGAATGGCCACAGGACCTGAATGATGAAGTACACGGAGGAGGAGAACAGAAGGTGATACTCCTGGACACATGTAAGACAAGTACTTTGGACAGGAACGGAACTTTTAATACATGAATGTAGATCACCATGCTTTGAAATGTGAGCTAAGTGCCAGAGCTGAGGGTGGAGGGACTGGCACAAGTTAAGCAATGAGATGTTGTCTGCTTAACTAATGTGTGTGATCTTGAATCTTAGCCTAATAGTGCTAGAAAAGTACTGTATGTTTTATTTTACTGTATTTTTCTAGCTGCCATTTAGTTTGCTCCAGGGCTTGGCTTAACCTTCCAAGTCAATTCTGTCTTAGCATACAACAGTGCTCTACCTGGGAATGCTTTAATGCTTCCTATTGGACTATAACTGTATTTGGCAACGAACTTTGCATGAAATGCAAATGACGGAAGACTTTAAAACCTTGAAATCTTGCATTTTTATGCATGTACAATCATGACACGGAAGACAAAATTTCATTTTTAAAAATGGATTTTCATACATTTTTCCCTGTAAAAATATTCAAACTATTCTTACTGTTATGTTGAGAGAGTAGTGTATGTTTCCCATATAGATTTATCACAGTGTAACTAACAACATATTTTCATTTGTAACATGCCAAAACTAACTTTCATTCCTAGTATTATATTTGTTGCACAAAATTGTTGTGGTAGCCATAGTAGTTTGAAAGAGTCTATAAAGATTTCAGTTATGAATTAAAATTAATTTCCCTTATGTTTTCTACATTAAGCTGCATTTCACTTTGTTCTTAATGAACTTAATTATTCATTCAAACAGTACATATCTCAGGTTTCAAAAAAACCTCTAAAATAATAAGATATAGCAGCTGGTAATAAGTCCTATTACTCAAATATATTAAATTTTTAAAATCCCTTGACATGTTAACAGTTTACAATAGTTTTGAAATCGAATCTTAAAAACTGACATCCATCACATTGATTTTTTTCTCCACCATCATTTGTGTTTTTCCTCTAGTGCTAAAGTTCAAATAAACAAATAAAAATCTAATCTGACAACAGAAAGAACTGCTTAGCCAAATTTATGTTCCTGATGTTCTTTTAATATGTAAAAGTATATTTGTGTATACATATACTCACAGAGGTATTAGTGCTCCTATATCCAAAGGCAAGTTCATCAGGTAAGCTATTTATCAATCATTTTCTATATTTAAATCCAAACCACATATAACAAAAAAATCTGAATTTAGTTACTGATTTAGTTCCATCCTTGTCCTCTCTCTTCTGTTTCTCTAAATGAAGCCTTCATAGGAACCAAATTTCTGGACTGAAGGACAAAGAATAGTAGGGAAAGAAAGATGATATCCATGTATGTCTCACTCAAAAAAATGAGTTGAAGACAGAAGAACTTGGAATTATTATTATTACCAGAAGAAGTTCTGCACTGCTCCCTCCCTTTTGCCACTAGACTTCATAAACCCACAGCATGAAGTGTTTTAAAAGAGGCTAGAGCAGGACTTAGACATTTGCTTATTACAGCTCTACTTATAAAACACAATAAAGTAACAGACCACATGGCACCCCAGAAAACCTTCCAGTGAGGATATATGATCTGTAGCTCCACAAAGACTTAGAGCCATTTCCTCAAACCAATATGTTCAATCTATAGAAGAGAAATTAAATATCGGAAAGAAAATAGCTTCAACACAACAAATGGTCTACATGTACTCAATTTATCTAATTTAGTGGGGTTTGTGAGCTAAGACAGATCTAGGTGCTAAAAGGACTATTGCATAGAGTCTCTCCATCAGGCTGTTCCCTCAAATCATACCCTGACACAACTCTGTTTCAACTCCTCTGGGACAGGCTTTCCCCTTAAAATTTCTTTGTTCTAGATTTACAGTCAATTATTTTCTATTTTCACATCCCAAGACCTTAAATCAAACCACTTTACTGCTCCCAGTACAATAGATATAAAATTTCAATGGTGTCACCAGCAGGTACAGGATGAAAAGATGTTGAAAATTTAAAGGTTTAAGTAAACAAGGGGCAAAATTTCAGTAACAACAGGTATTTCCATTTGTTGTGCAACATGTCTGAGGATTTTTTTAAAGTTTATAACTAAGCTAATTAGCTTGTTGAGTCTTAATGTTATTTAATATTTACAAAGTCAGTTTATAAAGATAAAGAGTCTAGTGTATGTCTTCTTTGACATTTTCTTTCCAAAACAGGGACCATCTTCATATTAGTCACTGCATACTCATAAAGATAATTCCCATAAAAAGTATTTTCACAAAACAATCTCATTAAAAGCAGAAGGAGAGTATAACCAAAATAATAATTTCCATCGTTTCAATGCCTATATTTGGTTCCTGTGGCCTAGTTTTGGTAGCAGGGAGGGCTACAGGGGTGGCTTCTGTGAGAAGCTGCCAGAAGCTTCCCCCATGTCTGTTAGAGACAATGCCAGCAAGCTCCAGGATGGATCCACTGCTGGCCAAGGCCAGTAAGGAATGATAGTAACACCTCTGTGACATATTTAAGAGGAAGGAAAAAAAAGGTATTGGGCAGATGAAATTGCAGCCAGAGAAGAGCAGAGTGAGAAGTTGTGAACAACAATGCAGACACCAAGGTCAGTGGAGAAGGAGGGGGAGGAGATGGTCCACGTGCCAGAGCTGAGGTTCCCCTGTAGACCATGGTGAAGACCATGGTGGATCAGCTGTGTCCCTGCAGCCCGTGGGGGACCACAGGGGAGCAGAGATCCACCTGCAGCCCATGGAGAAGCCCATGCTGGAGCAGGTGGATGCCCAAAGGAGGCTGTGACCCCATAGGAGCCCCATGTTGGAGCAGGGTCCTGGCAGGGTCCTGTTGACCCATGGGGAGAGGAGCCCACATTGGAGCAAGTTTTCCTGGTAGGACTTGTGGCCCAGTGGGGGACCCACACTGGAGCAGTGCCTGAAGGACTGCACCCATGGAAAAATAACTCATTTTGCATCAGTTTATGGAGAACTGTTGGCTGTGGAATGAACTCTGAAGAAAGTCATGGAGAACTGTTTCCTGTGGGAGGGACCCCATGCTGTAGTGGGGGAAGGATTCCTTTCTCTGAGTAACAGCAGAAACAACCTGTGATGAACTGACTGTAAGCTCCATTCCCCATCTCCCAGTGCTGCTGGGAAGGAGGGAGGGGTGAAGGGAAACTGTTTTTAAGATTTATTTTACTTCCCATTATCTTGCTCTAATATTTATTAGTAATAAATTTAGTTAATATCCCCACTTTGAGTCTGTTTTGCCTATGGCAGAAATCGGTGAGTAATCTCTCTCGATCTTTTTCTCAACTCATGAACCTGTTTCTGTATTTTCTCTCCCTTGTCCACCTGCCAAGGGGAGTGGGAGAGTGGGGTACCCAGAGTCCAGCCATGGCAAGCCCACTACAGTGACCTAAATCAATTTCAGACTCTTTGTGCTTTTCTATGAACACCACTTCATCACATTGACTTTCTCTGTAATTGCATGTGTACTAGCACAGAGGAGTCAAACAGAATTTTCCAAATCACCTGTGTTCTTTGGGTTAGACAACGTAACTATCCTTTTGGCATACAAATTGAGAATTTTACCCCCAAAATTTACTGCATTATCTAGAGCTACCTGAAGCCAGTAGGCTCTTATTAAATAGGAATTATTAAAAGCTGTGGTAGATTGATTGATTGATTGATTGATTGATTGATTGATTTAATGCCCGAGGATCTGTGTGAGCCTTGATACTGCTAAGCATGTTGGTATTTCTCTAAACCGAGTAATTCCTAGAATTACAAGGTTAGAATTACAAGGGTTTGTACCATACATGGTTTAAGGAAAACAAGTTACTACTGCTTGATTGATTGATTCAGGTCAGCAGCTATCTTCCCCAAAGACTGGAAAGAGGCCTGGAACCTATTGGCGGAATAAATGTCATAACCATTACCTACCCTGCTTTTGCATTGCTCTATCACTGTTATTGCAGATTTCCATCCTACGTACCTGATTATTATTGGATCAGAAAAAGAGAGAAGGTAAAATCTGATATTTTAACCGAGTGGTGAGATCTACCAACAGGAATATTGGAGTCGAGATCCTCTTGTTCAGTCATTGTCTAAGAGAACTGCTTACATCAATACTGTAAATAGGACTGTGGAGCTTTACAGATGCCACGTAGTAAACCTTAAGTAAGGTGCTCAAGGCCTGGTATCTAGGGCATCAGCATTCCATATTCACTGCTTTAAGCCATTGCTTTCCAAGTTTGGTGGTCCACACTCATATTATGTTATACATATAAGAGCTCTCATTTTATATATATCGTCTCATATTATACAGCATTTTCTGTTCACCACATCCTCTGCAAAAATATTATAGTCTGTTTTATCTCAGGACCATTAAATACCAAGGTGCTTAAAAGTTAGGTGCTGTGACAAAAACCTTTTTTAATCAATCTGTAGCATTCAAATCCTGAAAACTTTGTTCTCTATCTTATCGTTTGAACCCTACAGCCTCAACATGAAGTTCAACAAGGATGTTTTCTCAACCACAGGAAACTGCAAACAGAATGATGCTGTGACCTAGTATTCGCATTTCTCTCAGAAGATACCACACAGGTGAAATCCTATTTCACTGAAAGTCAATAACAGTGTTGTCATTTCATTACCTTTGAGGACAGAGGCTCAAAGGCAGTCTTAGGTGAAAAGAAGAAAGTTGTATTGACATGGTGGCTCTAAAGAAAAGGGGCAAGATTTGGATGGGATGAGGAAAATGAAGACATCCCTCAATTCTAGTTACTGGCTAACATGTGGTACATATAGACGGAAATGGAGATCTGTGGAGTAAGGAGGGCCTAGGCAGAAGCTTACCCATGGCACAGATATGAAAAGATAGATCCAAAATACTTCCATAAAACTTCTCATACAGGACACAGGCAAAACTTTCACTTGTAAAGACTAGGCTGGAAAAGTGAAAGTGTACTTTGGCAAGTTTTTGGACACTATAAAGATAATAATAAATCCATTGGAATTTTTTTGTTACAGCTGCTTAATAAGTGTTTCTGCTATACACAGATGATCACACTTTTTCTGAGTACCTGAGAGCCGAGAACACTCAGAGAAGTCATCTATGCAGATTAATTTTTGTGTCTTGTTTGTTTCATGTATGTACTCATTTTGTTGTAACTTGAATGAACTTATATTTGGCAGTTCTTACATTTAGATGACAGGGACTGTGTATGTGATTTTGCCTGGCATAAAATAAACCTCATTCATAAAAACAAGATTTAAAGCAAATTCTTAACTGCTTTGGTGAATGTGCAATACATTAGTTTCACATATTTTAACCTATTCAATGTTTGAAGGTGGATTTAAGTAAAATAAAGATAAGGAAAATACTTGGGCTATATAACCCTATAGAAAGCATATCATTTTCTTTTGACAACTAAAACATTTACTTTTCAGGCACGAAAACAGCAAATTATAAATATTGAAAAAATATTTTTTAAATCCTTTAAGAACTTGGGAACTGATGCAACCTTTTCTTCATTAGGCAAATGCAACCACATACTTATAGAACTGCAAAAGGCAGTGCTTCAGCACAGCTGTTGGAGCACACCATTTCTCCTCCTTCCCTGAAGAAGTCAGGTCCCTCTCAGAGAAAGGACAAGTCTGGGGAAAACAGTTCTCTTGGAGACATGCAGAAAACTGAGGAAACAGCAAGCCTCCTTCGCTTCCTTCCTTCATTCCTGTGAATTGGTATTTTCAGGAATGGTAAAAACCTCTAAAATTTTGATGAATACCAAAGAGATTTCTATGCCTGCCTTTTGTTAGACTGTGGTTTTGATGGAAAAAGTTACCATGTGTAGGAAGTTTACCCTTTGCAGTCTTCCAAGAGAACCAGAAAGATTTTTTTCTTTCACTCTGAAACTGATACTGGACCAAATTTGTCCGGGAAAGGATCCATCCAGACCCTTTAGCCAACAAAAGCATAATTTCACTCCTTTTCACTATGTGAAATATGCATGTTGAAACCAGATAGCATCTCGCGTATTTTACATTAAATAGGTATTTTCCTTAACTAAGAGTAAATTCCCTTCCCTTCTTTGGTAACTTATGTTTCAATGTGAAATTTCTCTTTCACTTTGTAATGCACTTGATAGTTTATTGAGCTTTTTAGTCTGTGCATTGGCACATACACTTGATATCCCACCTCTTAGAGACACACATAGTCTGTTACTGTCTTTTGATTGAGAACTAATACAATGATAGTTTACTGATTTGGAATGAAAATTGATTAAATGGAATTGAAAAGTTAGATTTCCCCTCAGCATTTTGCTCCTAAACTATATGTGATAATGATTCTGCTGAGTGTTACTGCAACCATCTTTACACCAAGGTGAAATTGACCATCTTGGCTGTATTCTGGAGCCACCTGGTGGTCCCCAGCACTCCAGAGATATTCGGGGTTACAGACCAGAGGTTTCTTTCACTGGTCTCCAAGATTAGATTATATATATTGGATTAAATGATGAGAAGACTTGTTGAAAAATAATTAAAATCTACTCCAGGGTAGAGGTTGGACTAGATGGGCACATATGTTTCCCTGTTGGCTCAGATAATCATGTGGTAAGAAATGGCTGAACTGACAGAGGTTAACGAAAAATAAGAGTAGTGTCTTTATAGACAGATGTCTCATCCTGAAGGGAAAGTAACAATTGAGTGGAAACATTAAGTACAGAGAAGCCAATTGCTGCTACAGTTAGTGGGTCTATTTGTCATATTTACTGTGGAACTATCTGAAGCACTTCTACCAGAAGCCAACAAGCTGTCTTTCTTTCATAATTCATACTATTTGCATTACAATGAGCCTTTGTCATAAGAAGACAAAGATTTCACATCTCAGTAGCATCTTTCATCTAGGTGAATCACAAATCACTTAAATTTCATACTACTTACGCATATTGCATTTAGAAAATTTTTTTGCAAGCCACTCGGATAGGGCATTTTTTTTTGTTATGCCAAGAGAAAACTGGAACAGATGGAAAAGTCGGTTTAGTAATTACTTGATACAAATCTCTCTCCGTCCTCTTCTCTACAATACAGTAACTGAATTATGAAGTCTCTTCTTTTTGCAAATAATTTCTGCAGTTCAGTAAGGTATGCATTAGAAGTATTTTTTGTGGGGAGTCTTCTGTCCTAAATATTCATCCATGACTGGGATATCTACATGGTGGCAAAAGATAAGATATGCCAATGTTTCTGTCTTTCCCCTCACTATATATCCGAGACCAGTTTCCTAGAATAATTTAAAACAAACTGCAGTAAGTCTATGATGTTATTCTTGTGCTTGAGAGGCTATAAGTTAGACCTTTGATTCTTACATTTTCAGGATATCTATAAGTATTACATTTCCATTTTTTTTCTTCATATAATTTCAAAACTTGCTTTACATCTTGCACCTTATTCACAAAATAGGTTTGAAGCACAAAAGTTTCCCAGGTTTTTTTTAATTTTTACATTTTCTTTTTCAGTGGTGTTTCCCTTCAAGTTGCATTTTCAATCTTTGAGCTTATTGTTTTAAAATATGTCCAAAACTTTATGGATTAAATTTTTTTTCTGCCCTTCTATCTACCTAAAAAATTTCTACCCATGCTAAAATAGCAGTAAAGGCAAGTAGCATCTGTTAACCTTTGCAAGGCACTTTGTTTTATCATATTCCTGTATGACAGTTCAATATTGTACTACTGAACAATCAGTGACCTTATTTCACAAATCACCACAAAATATCTTTCAGATGGTTACCATCCAAGTACAATTATCACAGGTCTGTCTTGGATTCTTTGCCAGTCTTAAAATCATAAAAGGTCACATTGAACCTGGCTTCTGTCACAACAGGAAGTACTGCAAAAGGTCGTTGCATCTAATGTGAGATATGTATAGCTGCTAAACTAGGTTTTACTCATTGGGACTGCAATAATCCAGGAAAAATACAGTCCACACCAGTTTACACAGTGTTGCAGCAAAATCACATGGTTTGTCTTTGATAATTTACTACCCCGGGATGTTGATTAACAAAAGGCCAGCAAAAATAATCAGCTTCTAACCTCACAAACCATCACAGGTATATTGTAACACTCTACCGTTACATTATAGCATGAATTTACAGCTATTTTCAAACCTACAGGGACAAAGTCCTAATTTAACTTCAATAAATTCTGCAGAATTAGATGGAAAATGAGACAAATTAATCTGAATGAAAAGAACTATTTCAATTGTTATTGAATAAAAGTATTTCTTACCTTTAGCTTCACCTGGAACTTCTAACAGGTGGCATAGCTTCCAGCAGGCATTTTTCTTGGGTGAAAACAATTTCACGGAAGGAGATTGCTCCAGAAGTGGTTGCAGGTAGTTCAGTCTGTAGAATCCAGGAAACAAATTTCATGTCATCTCCTAGGATAAAGTAGTTTTGTGTCATATTTGATCTCTTGAAATTAATTAGCTTTAAAATAAGAAATGTAGTCGTTTTGTGCTATCATTAAAAAAAAAAAAGTTAAAACCTGAGAGTGATTAAACAAACTTAATCAGCAAGTTCCTTTTTCTTGATGGAATATTGCAAACAAGGACATAGCTTCATAGTGGTTTTTATATACCATGCTGAGGACTAATTCAGGATTAAAGGGCCTTAATTAAATGTAGTTTTATTATTTCAAAAGTGACTAGCATTGCAACCATTTCTATTCTGACTTGGAACATCTATACAGGCATTTGACATTGCTTAACTAATCAACATAAAAACCTCATTTGGCTTAATTTTCCTGTATATTTTCTAAAAATATAGGTTTGCGCTGAGTAAATCACACCTCATATAAAACACCAGAGTGGAAACACCTATATCAGTTTCTGTGACAGACAAGGGATTGGTAGTTGCAGTCCACATCACTTCATGGACTAACAAAATGTAGTTTATAAAAAGCCTGCTTCCTTACATCCTTTTGTCAGAAAAACAGTAAGAAACTTTGAATCAGAGCTATGCTTCTAACCTACTAATTTCATTAGTAAAGTGGAATTTGAGACATGGCTGAAGTCTACCAGGAAAGTAAATAACATTGATTCCTTGAAGAAAGACAGAGCATAGAGGTCTAAGCAGAAACAAAGGTTACAGAGAGTGAACTTAAAGGCAAAAAGTCACACACTTCTAGTAAAAGTGAAGTCTGCAATAAATGGAACAGAGTGAAGAGAAAACATAAATGAGAGATTATTATTGAAGCCTGAGAATTAATTTCTTTCACGACATTTTGAAGACAGTCTTTAGTAACAGTATATTGATTTTCTGCATTCAGGGTGAAGTACCCTGTTTGTGGGAAAGAAATAGAATAATTGCAGTAGAGCAGTTCTTTATTCTCCTTGGAATTCCTACATGCAGGTTTGGTAACTGTAAGCATAACTTGTTACCAAAATCAACCATACAGTCACAAATTACATTAGATCAAATTCTGAAAAAATAAAAAAACTATCCTGAAAAATTAAAACAAATATACTTTTATTTTCTTCTGATAACAGAATGAAATTATAAATAATGAGACTTTTTGTGGCAACTATGTTTATATATGTATATATTTACATATTTATATACCTGATCCTTTAAGGCATTACATTGTTCCACAGGAAAACATTTTTTTCTCTTCTCAGCAATTTTGTGACTGAAAAACTATGTGTGCAATATTACTAAATTATCTCAGCTATGGAAAGAAAACATTTGGAACTGGTGCAGACTAAGATCTTTCTGCCACCAAACTAGCAAAAACGTAGTTTGGTGCCTTGTCAGGTGATAAGATGCCTGAGAAAGGAGACTCTGAATGGGCATACAGTTGTAATAGGTTTCAGAGTAAATGGCTCTACACTCTCACAAACTATGGAGTCTAAAACTAAAAGAAAAATAATCTTCTATTAAATGAGAAAAGGCAGGTGGCATGTGTGAACACCATCTCATGATGCTGCACACGCACTGAGAAAATGGGAGATGAAAGAAATGTTTCATCCTATAAAGAACAAGAATGAAGAAATGAAAATTATCCAAAGCATAACAAAGTAGTCGTCCATAAGTATTATCAGGCTGAAGACAGAAAGTTAAAACCACAATGAGAGATTTTTCCACACCAGAATTAATGAAAATGGAATAAGAGTAATTAGTCCTATTACTCAGAGAAGGTGGTAATTGATAGCAGCATGCTTCACCAATGAAAGCTTGTCCAAGTATTCAAAAATTGTGCTATTACCAAACATAGTAGGTAACGGCTACGTGACATTATGTTATCAAATGTACTGTCTACATATAACAATTCAAAAGAGAAGAGACACAAAAGGGAAATTAGAAGCCTAGCCTTCTGTTTATCAGAGCTGTCTTGTAGGAGTAATTCTGAGAATTTTGCATAATAAAAAAATGAACTAATAAGGGCTGAATCATTGAGTAAACATGGACTCTTTTAGCAAAATAAACATTAAGGTTCAATTAACAAGTTTTGATCACCCCCTTTGTGATGACACATTAAGTACTTCAGATTAGAGCTCTCCATTTATTATATCAATGGTTTTTAAAGAGAGAATAAACAAAAATTGCACAGTAAGCTAAAACTTACAGCAAAGTATCTGCAAAAAAAAAGTGTTACCCAGAAGCCCTTAGTACAATACATTTATTAAAAAAACCTAAACAAATAATACCCCCTCCAAATAACCCAAACAAACACAAAAACAAAAACAGAAGCTGAATTTCTCTAGAGAGTGTTTCCCCTGCAATGCAGTTGTGATTTTCTTTTGTCCCAGACTACATGCATTAACACAAATCATAACTTTAACTCTACCTTACAAATGGAAATCACACAGATTTCTAACACTAAGATGCTTAAGGTGCAATTCTTTTTGCAAATTAAAGCTATATACTGTTTAGCTAATAAGGAAGTTAAATGCTAGATTTAGCACCACTCTTCAGGATACAGGCTAAGGATCTTTTTACATGAGAAATAGGAACACGCATTTTTCTCCCATTCAGGTTAATAAGAGTCATGAATGTGAAATACAAATTTGGATCTACGGTGCATTTAATCACATATCACCTATCAATTCAAAAGGTCATGGGCTCAATTAAAGACAAAATATAGTCCACACATTCATTAGTGTACAACCACCAGGATGTCAATAGACAAGAACAATGGTGGATTCGATGCCTGAAGATTTCCCGTATTCTTCATATTTCTGGATTATAGCATAGCTACATGGTTTCTTACACTTAGGATGGTAGAAAACCTCTTTCTCATGGTTTGTGAAATACGGTTGAACGTTCTTTTCAAGAAAAACAAGTTCTACCAAGGACATCCTGTTTGGGACATGAAACTGGAGGGGAATAACAAGATATGGAGTAAAGAAAGCAAGATAGAAGGCCCGACCCCCCCTGAAGAAGCTCCAAGGGGCAGACCTGGAAGGCAGGGTGGGGGATGAACAATTTTGGGATTGGATTGATCGGTACTAAAAAGGAGTACTAGTGCTAAGGGAAGGAAGGGGAGGTCCTTGTGCATTATGCACCTGTAAATTTCCATTAAAGACCAGCTTTTCACTTTATCCCTGTCGGAAAAGTTTTTTCTCTTGTTTTAGGCATCGGATCTCTGTGGCTCCATCCACACCACTGTAAAAAGGCAGTCCCAAGACAAAATAAGTTAGCTTGTTTGTTTGTATCTTTCTTCCTTTCTTCCTTTCTTCCACTGTCCTGTTTTTCTGGGGATTAAATGGAACTGGTGATTGATGCTTTGATGACTGTATTGAAAATAATACAAAGGGCATCTAGAGAAAAGGGATAGATGTTGTCTTTATGAATAATAAACATATAATAAGCAAAACATGGTCACCAGAGACTGTTGTTTTTCCTCCCTCTGCTAACTGCTCCTTTAAGAAATAAAGTTTCANGGTGCATTTAATCACATATCACCTATCAATTCAAAAGGTCATGGGCTCAATTAAAGACAAAATATAGTCCACACATTCATTAGTGTACAACCACCAGGATGTCAATAGACAAGAACAATGGTGGATTCGATGCCTGAAGATTTCCCGTATTCTTCATATTTCTGGATTATAGCATAGCTACATGGTTTCTTACACTTAGGATGGTAGAAAACCTCTTTCTCATGGTTTGTGAAATACGGTTGAACGTTCTTTTCAAGAAAAACAAGTTCTACCAAGGACATCCTGTTTGGGACATGAAACTGGAGGGGAATAACAAGATATGGAGTAAAGAAAGCAAGATAGAAGGCCCGACCCCCCCTGAAGAAGCTCCAAGGGGCAGACCTGGAAGGCAGGGTGGGGGATGAACAATTTTGGGATTGGATTGATCGGTACTAAAAAGGAGTACTAGTGCTAAGGGAAGGAAGGGGAGGTCCTTGTGCATTATGCACCTGTAAATTTCCATTAAAGACCAGCTTTTCACTTTATCCCTGTCGGAAAAGTTTTTTCTCTTGTTTTAGGCATCGGATCTCTGTGGCTCCATCCACACCACTGTAAAAAGGCAGTCCCAAGACAAAATAAGTTAGCTTGTTTGTTTGTATCTTTCTTCCTTTCTTCCTTTCTTCCACTGTCCTGTTTTTCTGGGGATTAAATGGAACTGGTGATTGATGCTTTGATGACTGTATTGAAAATAATACAAAGGGCATCTAGAGAAAAGGGATAGATGTTGTCTTTATGAATAATAAACATATAATAAGCAAAACATGGTCACCAGAGACTGTTGTTTTTCCTCCCTCTGCTAACTGCTCCTTTAAGAAATAAAGTTTCAACATCTTATTTTTCAGTCATTTAAATGTCAAGAAAAATTATGCAGAAAATAAAAGACATGNAAGCTGCTGAGGCTCGGATAGACCCAGTACAGCAGTGTAACATCTAGACAAATTACTGGTGGGTTTTGGAAGTTGCAGAAATTACATTCAGGAAAATACTGTTCTGTTGAAGCAATCTCTTAAGTGCATCTCAAGAGAATGGATCTTAATTAACTCTACAGTCAACAAAATCAGAAAATCTCCAGAAGTCCACTAAAGGCAAAACCCAAAAGTAAGTCTTTGGAAAAGATCTGCATCCCTCCCTCGTTATTCAGTCATTGTCCAAAGGACTGTTAAAACAAAATTTAACAGGCACCAAGACACGTGGAATTAATTTGGACATTTTGAGAGACTAAACAGCCAGAATCAAAGCTCGGTGCACCCATGTACTGATGTCTGGGTAATTCTTAGGCAAGGAATTTACAACAGTATATCTCTGCTTCCTCCTCTATGTTATGCTTGAGTTGCTTTGGTCTCACTGAAGACAGAATCAGCCTTAATTTATTTTTAACTCCTTGATTAAGTACAGAAAAAGGTAAAATGTTCAACCAGAGGCTTTATATATTTCTGGCAATTGACAAAAATTACATATGAGAAATAAGATTAGCTGAAAAGAGAATCAAGTACTTTTACTATTTTATGTCTATCTTCATTATTGCATTGCATCTTTGTTTTTCTCAAGCCCAGCAGGAATAATTGTGAGTCATACTGGTTTTCAATGCTAAAATAAAACCTTATTCAATGTAATGTGATGAAAAAACACTGTTTTCAACAAAGTTACATCAGTTTATCTCAACTAGGGAACTAAATTTGTAACTTCAGTTGCTATTTTACACCTTTTTAAGTGAAATGAAACAAAACTGGACCTATATTAAGAGTTTGTTTGTTTGCTTTTCTCTCTTGTAGAATAAAATAGGTTTTTGACAGCTAGATCAACGAAGAGACTTAAGTACCTGAAGTGAGGCGCACAGAGTCTAAGCCTGATATTTATATGTCCAAAACAGCCACTCTTAATTAACAGCTGCTTAACGGTGGAGTTACTTATGTGCCTTCCAGTAAACAGCTATAAAAAAATTTAATGTCTACTAGACATTTCCTCATAGAAAAAAATTCACACAAGCCATTTTTCTAGTCTCTGTCTCGTCCAAAGTATAGTTCAGTATTTGAGGAAGAAAGGTTCTGGTCCTCAAAGTGTTTGAAGATGAAATCGCTTCTCAGGAATGCAGGTAAAGTGGGAGAGGAGGCATTTCCCTTTTTTTGCAAGATCAGAGCTAAACAATCAACTCAGCCTTATGATTAGTACACCCATGCTAGTGTCTGTGGGTCCAGTTCGATTAAATATATTTCCAAAGCAAAAAAAACAGCTTTACAGAGCCACATCTATGCCTTCACTTTTCTCAGCAGTTGGGTTCCAACCAAGTCCCAACCTCTGCTCTGTTCAAATTTCTTAATGTCTTTTACGTATCCATGTTTACTAGCCTAACTCAGTCGTTACACAAAGATCTTGGATATTTATTTTAGAAATGAGGACTCTGAACACCTCAAGTTAAACATTACAAAGCAGAGCCTAAACATCCTTAAAGTATTTAACTTTTAGACAGAAACTAATCCAGAAAGACTTTACAAAGTGCTAACATGGGACTTTACGGAATTGATATCCTAAATTTAAGACTGTGATCTTCAAATTTCAGGCTTTAGAAAACTTAGATTTTACATAGATCTGGCACGATGTATCACACGAGACTCTTGTGCAAAGAAGCAAATTACATGGGCTGAACAGTGAGGTAGTGAGATGTCTGGTTCTGTCAGAGTCATTGTCTAGGCAGTGCAGATCAAAGTAGCTACTGGACTTAGTACTGAAATCTGGATTGCAACACATGCTGATAGGAGCTGGAAGTAAGGTGGTTTAGCCACTTTCACTGAAAATGCTGCTCACTTTGGCATGAAATCCCACTCTCCCAACACCACCTCTAAGGCCATTTTCTCAACCCCAAGGTATTTCACTGGAAAAATAGCCAAAAAGAGACCAAACGGTGGCAAAATCTGCTTTCCAGGTGTTTTTAATGCAATGTGTAATACATTTAAAGCATGGGAAAGAGAGTTCTCAGATTTTTCCTTCTCTTCTCTCAGCCATGGACTTTAACCATTAAGCTGGGCAGTGTAGCTCTTCCCTGCTCAAAGCAATATCTATCTATCTGGAGAGAGTCTAAAATTCATTAAAATGGAAAATACTACATTTTAGGCTATTAGATACACAGGGACATCTATTCTCCAGGCAAAATAAAAGCAAACGAACAAGATCTAAAACATAAAACTTAAAATTTCCTCAGAATCAGAGAAAAAGGGATGTTTAAAAGTAAAACAAAGAAACACAATCTTTTTTCAGAAATGTACACACAAATACATATTTCATTAAATCTAGTTTTTTTGCTATCTAGGGAGAAGACTAGTCCAACTGTAACATTCTATTTTACATACAGTAAGGGATGCCTAAGGATAGATCATGAAACAAATACAGGTTTTAGTTTTGTTTATTCTAAATGAAAAAGACAATTTATTAGCAATAGCAAGCAGTGGAGAATGTCAGGTTTTGTCACTCTTTTCCAATTTTTACCTTAATAAGGCAACTGAGGGAAATTTGTAGGAAGATCAGGCCTAACATAAATGACTTAAGGTCTTTAAAATTACAGTGACGGGAATGGAAGAATAAGAAAGAAAAGGTATTAAAATTGTTTCTCTGACTTTATCATCAAGATATATTGGATTCCCAATGCCCAGTAACATTGTTGTAAAATGAAGGATTTTTCCATCAGATATTCTCCTGCTCTTTAAAACTAATTGGCACTGTGCACAGAAGAACTATTGAATCTCAAATTAGCCACTTCTAATAGCACATCACATCTGTTTGTCTGTCATTCTGGTGATACACTGGGATTGTTGAATAATTTGTTTACAAATAAGAGAACAATCTGTGCTAAAAGTTTTGCAGATGAATAGGGACATCTGGAGAAGAGCAACATTGCATTGATTGTTACAGAATAGCCTGAGCAGACAAAAAAAAAAGTTGTAGACCATTACTCAACAAGATGGTGTGCCTTCACAGCTCTGTTAGTTCAAGGTCTAATTCAGTGTTGTTCCCGACACCAAATAATGGTGCTTTATTTCATTTACAACTTGTATTTCCTATACTGTCAGCATATTTTTTTTCCAATCTAAATCTCTACTATCAGATTGATTTTTGTGGAACTGCCTGCACATGGCCCTTTCAGTGACCTGAAGTAAGCTTGACTGGACTAGTCAAGCAAAGGGCCTGTAAGAGATAAGAGCTTTAACAAGAAACATCTGACATGGATGGAGGGAAGCAAGCATCACCCAGACAGAGGTCCATCACTGCTGAGAGAAAAGAAATATTACTTCATAAGCAGGAAAAAGAAATGAAGGCATAATTTCAATAAGTAATTCCATGTTTAATTCTTTTCACTGTAAGAATCATACATCCTTCTATCTTTGATAATTTCTTTGTCCAATCTGAAATATTACAGACCATCACATAATGTATCTTCAAAAGGAAAGTGTTAGAATATTTTAGGATTTCTCCCTTAGTCAAAGTATTTCCTTCTAATGGCAAGGCTATTTTGTGAAATTAGCAGCAACAGAAATCTTTTCAGTTATATTAAAATTAGAATAAATTCCAGAACCTACTGTGCCCATTTGTGCGTTCTGAAAGATTGTTGAAATCACTGCAACTCATTATCTATCTAGTAAAGATTAAAAATCTAATGATAAATTGCCTCATTATTAAGAAGAGATATTGCATTCTATTTTTCTAATTCTGGTACCTATGTAGCTCAAGATATTTGACCATCAACAAAGTACACTGTACAATTAGACATCATACTTGAACTGGAGAGAAGAAACATATATTCCTATTTTTCTGGGGTTTAGTCAGACACAAGAAAAATGAGTGCTACCTTCAATGCTCATCAAGGTCTCCTAAGCATGATTCTCTGCAGGGCAGGTGGATATAGTAGACATCTTCCAGACTAATTGCAAGATGTAGTTATATCAAATTTAGAAAAATCTCTTAAACTTTATAATGAAGAGAACTAAATTGCATTTCTTATTCGAAATCAGCTTGAAAATAAAACCAAGTTAGTAGAATCCTACGGATCCACAAATAATAAAATGTGCTTGTAAGAGGTCTACTTCCATAAGAGCAAGTCCTCCTGTAAGTTTAGCTTCCTTTAATTTTTGGAATACACACTAGTTACCTTGCAAGAACCAGATAAAATTCAACCAGTATTAGATGAGATTACGGTATTTGACATTTATTATATATACAGTGGTGAACGACAGCATGGAAAAACCAGTAGAATTAACAGAAGATTATTTCCAAATTCTATTGCTTTACAATACAAAATTATTACACATTACGTTGTCTGAACCCCATTCTATCCAGGCCCATGCAGGATATGGCTAGTTTGTTTGCTTCTATCTGTCTATATACTTTACTAATACATACCAGAGAATTTTGAGCTCTAATTCCACTGCTGCTGGCAGGAACAAAGCTTCTGAGCATGATAGAATAATGTTAAAGGGTCCCAATACAGAAATTGAAAAGATAATAAAATACTCAGAGAAACTTAACTGTTGTGAGAATATGACACCACAAACCAGAATCTTGGAGCTTGTTCATGAGCAGGATCACGTGCACTAGTGAGAGAAAAGAGGTATATTAGTGACCTGAAGTTTCACAAACTGAGTTCACACAATGAGACATACACTGTACAAAAGTGTCAGAAAAGAAAAAAAAAATAAAAAAGGGAAAATCTCTACTTCTCTTGGATAACTTTCACAAATCCAACCTAGAGGAGCTCTTGTCCAGTAAATAGATTGATAAACCCTCTTCCCTAATTTTAAACTATATATATGAAAGTTGATCCTACAGGTGCTAATACTTAGCATTGTGTTATCTAATCAGCATCTTCATTTAAAAGACATCATTGGGAATTGAGATTTGTGTGCTAAGCACATTTTGAACATTCAGAAAATCATTATTACTGCATTGATGGATGCACAAAGTAAAGCAAGGGTAAAAAGACAGGTCAACAGATGTGAGAAAAGGGGAAATAGTATGTAACTCATATTTGCAACCTGATTTACATAAAGCAGCAATTATGAAAAAGTAATTTTACCTAAAAAACTGAGGCATCTCACAAATAAAATACAGTAAATTCTCTGGTGGAAGAACATTGAAGGTGAAATCCACACAAAGCAAAGATTAAAAAAAGGAACAAAGTGAAAATATTAAGTTCATGTAGGTAGAACATGGGTTTATAGTCACTATGTATAGGAGCCAATATAGATAAAGGAAAGAAGAGATACAAAAGTATCAAGCAGGGGAATATGGAAAACTGCTTGTATTGTCCTCAGTGAAACTAAGGATATTATAGTTGGCTAAAATTACCCTGAAATTCACAAAACAAGCTCAAAATGGACACCCAAGAGACAGGCTGGACTGCAGGGCTGAACAAATGTAGATCAGGTAGTGCTGGAGAGAGATCATCAAGTCATCAGTCACAAAGAAGCTGATAAAAGTCACGTGAGGAGACAACATAACAAATGAGTTGAAGGATGACTTCTGTGGAGATGGACCTTCTTAGGTCAGCCAAGCAGCCACTCTGGTTTCTGTATGTTATTTCTGGTGTCAGACATTAACGCAAACCGTGGTTTTAACACCCACACATGTTCTTCTGTCCTTGCCAGTTACACCACAGGTATTTCTGCTTCATTGTCAGCTTTTAAGGATCACACCAGCTCCCACAGCACAGACCCCATCTGAGTTGCTGCATCCTTGCCACAGACCTTGCAGAGACCAGCCTCCACAGCAACAAGTGCAAGCCTGGAAGAATGGGACTGATGTTGTGTGTTTAAAGAGGACAGGTGCAACCTGCAGTGTGCATTTTTAACTACGTGCAGTCTTTAACACCAAGTTACTGCTTGTTTGAAACCTAGAAGTAAAGAAGGTATTGCTTGATTCATGAAGAAAAGAACTGCAAAATTACGATTACTTCTCAAATAAAAACTAATTGATGTCAACAGGAGCAGAATAAGACAGTTCTTTTTTTGATCAGTAGTACTTTATACAACAACTAGCACAATTTCTTTTAAATTAAGCAAAGCAATAAATAACAGATTAACACCAAGATTAACATGAAGAATACAATTACCTGCTGAACAAATCCTGCAGATAAGCTTCTATTTATTGAGCAACTGTTTAATTTGCAGGAAAGTACTGGTGATAAAGGACAGTTACAGACAAATGTAATTTTAGAGACATAACAAAACCCCTTTTTGCTGTGAGATTAACAAGATTTATCTGTAGACCAGGTAACACTACTAAGACTGACTACTCATTCTCCACATTTAGAACATACATATGACTTGAATTTCACGCATATTAAATTGTCAAATGAGAACTGTTAAATAAATTTTTCAAAAAGTGCTTATTTTTAATTTCCAAAATACTTCAAGAAGATGGAAATCTCCCTGATATGGTAAGATACTTTCTTGGTGCTAATTACTGAGAACAAGAAGAACTACAAACCTTAGCGATTATACAACTTCCTCTAGTGAGGAAGACACAAAAATTCTTATACTTGTTTGCAAAAAGGCACTTCTCAATTTTCTGCCTTTGAAAAGATAATTTGGAGCTGCTTCAATGCCCTCTTATCCTGCCACGTTATGTTAGAGTGCACTTAAACAGAGAGCATTTAATTGGTTCCAAATAAATTCTCACCTTTCTTGTATCTGTTAAAAATAAAGTTTTGAGTAAGAAAACTAGACAACTCTTTCTTAAAACCATCAGTTGTCAGGGGAATTTGTTCTTTTCTAGACTAGAAATAACACCATTGGCATTTTCCAAAGGAAAAACACTACTTTGGCCAACTTTAGATTTATTTTACTCTTTAAACGGCTATCCTGCTCTTCTCTTTTTGTAAGCACCCACTGAGGTTTTTTTTTTTGCTCATGTTTAAATGTTGTTGCAAAACCACCAAAAGCACTGAGTGAAACAGACATTGTAAAGTAAAAAGCAAAATAGCTTCCTAAAATGAGGCTTCCTAAACCTAGAAGGCAGGTTGATTCTAGTTTAATATATGAGAGGCCATGTATTTCTAATACAGAGACTACAATTTTCAAAAGCTGTTTCAAGCACACCCTAACTTTTCCAAAAACTGTATCATAACTTCTGCTTTATATTCAGCACAGCAATGAACATCAAGCTGTTGGCCATCATATCTTGTGTTTAGGCTTCACTATGACAAAAAAAAATGTTCCCCATGAATACACCTGACATCATTCTAGACCATATTCCTTTGTCAGACGGACCAAACTCTCAAGAACCAATCTCCAATTCCACAAAAGAGCTAAGACAAATGTTCAGTACAGATACACATATGATTTGGGTCATGGACATAGACAGAGCTTATGACTTGATCATGTAGTGGGCAACTTTTGGCAAATAGAAATAGGCATCTATGCAAAAGAACAAGGATGCTGCAAGTGTCTTCTAGAAACAAACACATCACAGATTTGGTAATAAAAGACAAATGTATTATTCTTGCATCTCTTCTTCTGATTTATTGCATAAGGATGGACAAATCACCCTGTCACTGTGTACCACAGTTTCTCAGGTACTGGCTGAAGGTAATTAGAGTTTCCTAAATTTATGAGGAATCTTGGAAGGTTCATTTACAAAATTTTTAAGAATGTCAAGCAGGAAGTTTAAGCAAAATGCAATCTCAATCTCACAGAAGTCGTGAAGAACTGTGTACAAACTGCACCTTCCTCATCTGAT
>WEIV01030016.1:3640-16561 GCA_013390005.1 Calyptomena viridis | reverse complement strand
CAACAGTAAAATGACTCTACTATATCTGACTAAATGGACACGAAGCCCAGCAACTTGTATACAGAATTAATTGCCTCCACACCTGGATGCTTAGGAAAGGTTAGGAACATCTTTGATGTTTCTGTTCAACAGAATCAAAGCAATCTTGCCTGAATAGCACTTTTGGATATCATTTAAGCCCAGCCTACTACTCAGATGAGCTATGAAAACCCCCAAGGATGGGGGTTCCTGGACAACTTGTTTCATTGTACTCCCATCCTGGTGAAAAGGTTCCTAATGTCCAGACTAAACCTCAGAAACCACTACTTAGTCCTTTTGTCCCCTGTACTTAGCCTAGTGCACCCAATCCCCATACACTTTCACCAGGACACTCATTATTTTCTAGACTTCTGTTTTGTCTATATCATGTTCTTCCCCCCCAAAAAAATTGTCTTTAAGAACACAGTATCAGTATTTTTCAAAGGCTATTCTCTTTGGAGAAAAGGAGACATATTTATCAGACCAATAAGGTCATCATGAATTTTCAGAAATGAAGACATTGTTTTCATTAGAAATTTATAACCTTTTGGGTAATAAATTAGTGTAATAAATTAGTGTAATCACTACTCATAAAAAAATCTGAGAGATTTGTTGTTTCGGTTAAATTGTAAACAGCTATTGGGTTTAAGATTAAAATAAAATAAATCTTTCTTCCTAACATTATTCTTACGCTTATTTTATGCCTCCAAAGGAGACTGTCTTAATTAATTTGAATCATATTAAGAACACAGGTGAATTGAAAAGGTTGTATACAGAAACATCAATCTTTTCAGGCCCAATTCTGAGTAAGTTAAATTAGTTTTGAATATTAGAAGGTACTATATAATTTCACCACGTAATAACATTAAAAAAGTATTCAACAGTAACTGTATGTATCAAACAGGCTTATTCTCCATTACAAGTGTTAATTCTCTAATTAGCATTTATGCCAGAATTTCCCTTTTCCAGCTGGACATGCCACACACGTAGGAGTGTTTTTACTGCCATGTAACCAACTCTGCCATACATGCATAACACAGTCAGAATATATAGAGTGAGTTTAGGACTTTCCTAAACTTCATCATACACATTTTAGTTTTGTAAAAAAAAAAAAAAAATTCATTTTGCATTTACTACTCTTGTTTGGATAAAAGTTTTGTAGGTTAGTTCATTTCGTTTTTCAGGATTGTCACTTTCTGCTTCTATGTTTGTTTGAAACCCTTCATTGCTCCCATGTGACTGGACAGGTAGGTATAATTTCTCTATGCATGTCATGTCCAGAGAGGAGAAGAAGGGAACATGTGACCTAGAAATATGGCAACCTAGATCCAGCTGCCTGAGCCAGAACCCATCTTGACCCAACAAGTACTTCATGTTAGGTTAATTCTGGTGCATCACTTAGATCCCGCTGGCTATACTCTTGTGAGTTTCTAGAGCATATAACAGTTTGCACATAGTAAAGAAACTATAAAAAATCTCAGGTAACAATAATCTAAACCCTTGGAAAACAAATTAAGTCACCACATACAACAGATACAACAGGCATGCAAAGGCAAAAAAAAGATAATCAAAAATCAGATAATGTGATTAGGGTTCTGGGACATCTGAGTTTCACCAGCCTACACTGGTAAGATCACAAGCACAACAAATAGGTTTATCTACTGGTTCTAGGTCAAGTTAGTCAAAACAATGCCAGCATAGATGTCTCTACACACAAATTATGGTTCAACTGCCAGCTGGACAATTGGACCACAGTTTGGCAAAAGATCGTCCAATATGCAAAATGTTAACTATAAAACAGCCTTGTACAGTAAGTTCCTTCCACAATTACAGTTTTTGTAGTTTACATTGCCCCACTTGACAAATTAGCAGCAAACAATAGGGGGTAAACTTAATGTGAATTATTTTCTAGCAATTGTCACAGGCAGAAGCACATTTTGAGCAGTATTATTCAGATTGCCCCTGAGCAGTTTATTTTAACCAGTGTTTTGTAACTGTTGAATTCCTACAGCAAGAAATTCATAGCCTGCATAAAAATGATCTAGGTGAAATGCGCATATTAGTCTTTCAGGCATATTAACTACCTTGATTACTTTTTTTTAAAATCAAATTACTCCAGACAAGAGGCTACTGCAACTCAGACTGCACAAAGATTCCTTATGAAAATCTTATATTTATAATAAAATAGTGATTAATTATATATCCGTTCCACGATGCATATACAAGTAACAGGTTTAGAGACCATAAATTATACACTTTTGAGACTGCCAATAGTACTCAGTCCTGGAAAGATCCTAACTATCCTATATTTGCATACTATTTCGATGTTAAAGATCATTCAGACAAATAAAGATTTGGAAAAAGATAAAATGAATAATTTCCAGTCTCTGGCACTGCAGAGGGCATCTGAAATCATTTGTTGAAGCAAAATATTAACAAGAAATAGATTTCTTAAATTGCAAAGAACTATAATTTGGGAAAGTTATATTGCATTTTCCTCTGAAATAATCCAGGATTATTATTTATTTTTGTATATAATCATTTCAAAGTACTGCAGAGTATGTGATATTAACCTCTTGATATGCCACAGAAGCCTGAACAAATAGAAAGCAAAACTGCTTCACTACAGTCAAGAATAATGAAGGATAAACCAGGGACAGGCAAATTATGAAACTATGGATATATCTTTACATTCTTAGAGTTCGATTATTACTAATTCTACACTTGTCCAAACATTAAGAACCAGAGAAGAAATTCAGTGTATTTCCTGTCCCAAGTTCATTCCATTCTGCCAGATTTACTTGAACACTGATGGTTTTTCAGTTGTGCACAGAACACTATAAACCACTAATTTCTAAAACATTGTGCTTCAGAGAAAGATAAATAATAATTTTACCTATCACTTGAATTGGCTTAAAGCAGAGCATATAGATGAGTATCAAGGATAATAATATTTTTAAACAATTAGGAACTATACTGAGTTTTGATGATCCTTATGAGTCCCTTCCAACTTGAGATATTCTATAATTAATATTCAGTATCAAGAAAGGTTTATTAACACTTTAGGGTAACATTGCAAAACACTTTAAAACAAACAGCTCAGGAGTTATATCAAAACTATGACAGTCATACTACTAGTTTATTTCCTATTTCCCAGTCAATGTGTACACTCCTTTCCTTCCATTAGGATGGACCATGTGATAAAACAATATGCCTTGCTGTCAGCACTGAGCAGCTGTCTAATCAATTTAACTTTAATTTGTTCTTGTGAGGAAGTGTCTGCAAGTGTGTGTGTATCAGCAGGTATAGCAGTCTGCTGCCAGAGTACAGAGCCAATAATGCAACTGAGAAAACACAGATGGTCAGTTGTCTTCCTTTCCCTGGCACTGAGGTAGATGGGAAGGGACTCCTTCAGAACTAGAGGCACTGAGCTTAGCTTGATCACATTACTACAACGGAACAGCAGCCTCACTGGATGTCACTATTCAAGCCAGATGTAATCCATTCTGCTCCCTTCCCGCTGATCTGCACAACAGGCATAGTATGGCTCAAAGCTGAGAATAACACTTTCTTCAAAACAACTGCTATTTATTAATCTCAAAAAAATGTAGTAACAGTCCATGACCCTTTACACTTCTTCCATTTATTCACTAGTAGTTACAGGACTTCGGGACTTTCCATGCTCTAATTCTCCCTGTCTGATTCTAGTTTTTTAGAGCAGTCAATTCACGCATATTCCTTCTATACTCCTAGCACTACAGAAAGAACAATTAACCCAAATTTTTGTCCCTTAAATTGCATGATCCAGAACTACTTAGTGTTCCAAAGGTTCTTATTTAACATATATCTAGAGAGCGAGGTATTTAGCCTACGTAACTACAGCTTCTACTAAGAAACTCAGCAGCTACATCTTGTATGCAAACTTGGAGCACTTACACAATGGACTGATAGACCTTCAGTTTATTTTAACTGTGGGGGAGCTTTTTACCCTTCCATTTCAGAAATTTCAGTATTTTGTTTTCAGGAGATCTTTAGCTCATCCAGTACCAAAATGTATAGGTTAAACCCTTGTAACTGCAGGTTAGCTCATAACTATGTTATTACAAAAGCAAGCTGTTCTTATCAAGGATTGCCTCAATTCTTGACCTCCACTGGCACAGCAGAATGACAGTTTGGCTGATGGAGATCTTCAATAACCACAGACACAGTTAATCTTCTCTACCACCTGACAGAGACACATCCTTCTGCCTAAAAAAATATGCAAACAAAAAAGACAATTGTGAAGAAAAATAGATAGAAGGAATTGCATGGGTACACTTAAAATATTATGCAGATGACCAGGAAAACTCTAATATAATATTAAATAAAAATATCTCCAAAACAAACCTTAAAAAAATGAACCAATGTATCTGTGTTTAAATGTCTTGCAGACCTTCAGTAAGAAATGACTGTAAGATCTGTATAATCTGAAAATCTATTTGTAAGCAAACCTCTATGGTTTAGCATAATTTTAGAAAAGTTGAAGAAATCTGAAAAAGAAGTAAATAAATATACAAATAAAAGTGGCTGTGACTTTAAGGATAAACATAGAAGAAGTTACATTTGAGCATAAATATTAGATTTAATCAAAATAAATACCCACCCATGCTCTCTTTGACAGATGTCATTTGACAGACACTCTTTTGGACATCAGTTTATTTGTTTAGCTAATGAACAAACAAAAAACCAAAACACATTCTACTTTAGAAAATAATCCCCTCTGGAAAATATTGCATCCTATGAATATGAGAGAGCAGCGCCCTGGCAGCCAGGAGGGCCACCCATGTGAGGCATCAGGCAAAGCATCGCCAGCTGGTAGAGGGAGGGGCTTGCCATGCTCTGCACTGGTGCGACCTCACCTTGAATATTGTGGCAGTTTTGGGTGCCACAATATAAGAAAGATATTATAAAGTTATTGGAGAGTGTCCAAAGGAGGGCAACAAAGATGGTGAAGGGCCTTGAGGGGAAGCCGTATGAGGAGCGGCTGAGGTTACTTGGTCTGTTCAGCCTGGAGAAGAGGAGACTGAGGGGAGACCACACTGCAGTCCACAACTTCCTCATGAGGGGAAGACTGATTTCTACTCTGTGGTGACCTGAGGGAATGTCCTGAAGTTGTGTCAGGGGAGGTTTAGGTTGGATATTAGAAAATTGTCCTTCACCCAAAGGGCAGTTGGGCTGGAACAGGCTCCTCAGAGAAGTGGTCAGCACCAAGCCTGACAGAGTTCAAGAACTCTGTCTTGAACAGACAATACTGGACAATACTTTCAGGCACATGGTGTGATTCCTGGGAATGGTCCTGTGCAGGGCCGGGAGCTGGCAGAAATGATCCTTGTGTGCCCCTTCCAACTTGGCATATTCTGTGATTCTGTGACTTCAGAAGTGATTGTGTAAGTAAACCAAATTATTCAGTGCCTCTGAACAAGGTAGGGATATTATCATAGGCATTATAGAAATAAACATTAATGCAATTCATAGTAGTAAGAGTTCTGTAACAGTAGGAAGATACTACAAATGAAAATATTTAACAACAATTTAAATAGCACATCAGTGCCTAAGAAAAAGGAATTTATCTTGCAGCAATGCATGGGTCAAGGATATTACAGAGTCCTTTACTTTTTTTCTATTTTCTGTGGTTTTCTCAGTTAAAAAAAAAAAACAGGCTTAAGCTTCAAACTTTTAGGGAAAGGAAAGATATAAGACCAGAGTATTGGAAGAAGGTGTTAAAAAAAAGTCAGTTCTAAGTGGAACAATGTATAAACAGATAACAAGTCCCACAAATAAATCACACTGCAACTACTCTTTCCCCTTACTTTGCTTTTCCATTGGCATTCATTTCTTCGTTCCTTTGCTGAAATCAATATGGATGCATTAGGATCATCAGTTTTAGAGCTCTTCTCAATTTTTTTTTTTTGGCATTCAGAGATAAACAGCAACAATTCTGCCTCTGTTATTTTCAATAAAGGGCAAGAGTACCCCTTGAAAATTACTGAAAATTACAGTTTTACTGACATAAACAGTAAATTCAGCTAGCAGCTGAAAAAAAATTAGCATACACAAATATGTGTGTAAGTATAACCTTATCTTAAATATAACATGCAGAAGCACCATAATTGAATTTCTTGGACTTAAAACTGCAGTTTTCAAGTGACATGTTACTACTCTTGTATATTATGCTACTATATGTCAATGTTAATTTCTTTTGAAACAACTATTAAAGCAGTGAATTGTCTGTATTGGTTGACTAATCCTATGATCAGATAGCATATTTTACTGACTTCTAAAACAAAAAAGTTTGAAGAAGTTGCATTTGTCACAGTAAGTTCAGTAATTTTTAATAAAAATCTAAGAATTTGTTTCAACCTTATTTAAGTCTAAAACAATTAAACGGTATTAAATTGGATCCCACAGTATATTATGCAGTATAGTATAACATACTGCAGTATATTATGTAGTATGTGGACTGCCTGAATAATGTTATTCTGTTAAAATTACACAATAGTGCTGGAAGCAGTATGAGCCACAGGAAATGCACACTTTTCTAATAAGCTCATCTCCTATGACAAGTACTCTTACTTTTAATTACTCAGTGAGGGGTTCTTTTTCTTGAATTAGATGTGTTAAGATAAAAGCTCTCAGTGGCAAGTTTCAAGGACTCGCAGATAGCCTACAGCCACTGCAGAGGGACTGCATAAACCAGGCTCTGAAGGTCTGCCAAAGCCAGTTTACATCCCTTTACAGCACTCACTAAACACTTACCTTGCAATTTCTCATGAGCCAGTTCTTAGCTGTAGGAATTTACTTCTGTGAAAACTGCAATTGATTTAGCAAATGAAGATTTTTTTCATGCTTAAAAAGAAACTTTTTGCATCCCCATATAAATGAGTAGCTCTCATCTTAAAAAAACCTCTAGTGTTTAAGTGTGGCTTCACAGATATTTGTTAAATAGCATACTGGATTCAACAGCAAGGATGACCCAGGAGCTCTGCGACTTGGAACTTGAGGTTAAAGAAACATTTCACTTTTATTCTGGTATTTATCTACAAAGCCCAATTGAATTTGTTCTCAAGACAAAGGGATCTTGAAATATCCATCAGAATCATTAACTACATATTTCCCCACGAAATGGCAAAACCAAAATAGCACACCAATCTGTGTGTTAAACAACTATTCTCATGCTGTACACCCAAAAAGGAACATCATTGCAATCCCACATTTCTAAATCTCAGAAGGATGATTCAAGTTGTTTTATGAAGTTGTTCCAAATAGGGAGGAAACAGAGATGGAATGAATATTCCAGACTGAGTGGAGGTGGTTTAAAACCTGAATACAAATGTAGTTGCTGCACTTGTCCCTTCCACTGTCACCAGCCCACCCGCATCAGATCTTGCACAATTTGAGAGAATTTTACCAGAATCCTCATCAGTATACCAATTTCAGCAATACTCACAGTCTGCTGAACTGAAAGCCTGGCTTTTAAGAAAACAGTTAGTATTTTTAAATTATTATTTCTTTAGTTATAATTTTTTTTTAGCTGTGTCTGAATATTGATACAATTTCTTTTATGACAAAACTGTGACCTGTAAAGAAATGGGATGGGGCAACAGAAAAGCATGAAGTGCAGGACAAAAAAAAAACCAAACAAAACCAAAACCAATACCAGAACCTTTCATTAAGGAAACAGTAGCTTAATCCTGTTTTGAAGTGAGTGTAATTAATTCAGGGATTAATAAAAAGACTCCATAATGAAGACCTCAAATGCTACCAAAACCAGTTCGTTTCCATTCTGAATGTCTCTTTTTATTTGTAAAGACTGGCATTACAATTGAAAAGGACTCAAAATGGAGCAATGTACACATCATTGGTGTTTCATGATGCAACTGATGGAGTCCCTGAATGGATATTGCTTCAGCTTTGCTGTTAAAAATAATTTAACAAGAAAATCTTCAACTCCACTATCGATCACAGGTGGCAGAAATAAAAGAAAGAAAAAAAAAAGAAACAAAAATTACTGTCAAATTCATAACATATACATTGTTGGTTGATGACACTTGTTCCAGATGTACAATAAAGCCCACAACACTTTATTACTATGGATATAATTATCGTGAATGTTTTTTTCATGTTGATCAACTTGTTTCTGAAGGTTGTTTTTTTGATTGTTTTAAACTTGCATAATAAACATGCAATGAAACAGTTCTTGTTAAAGTGTTTTTTGCAGCTGTCTTGTATTCATACAAAGATTTCATAAAGTAGCAGTGTTGTATCAGAGCATTACCAAAATAAGAGCAAAAGCTAAAGAGGAAGGTAAACGTGAAATGATGAGAATAACCTAACCTTGTCCTGAGACACTCCAGTCTTTTTTAAAAAAAAAGATGTGCACAATCAAATCCCTTCCTCCCAAACCCACAAAAACCACAAAATAAATATTAACTTGGAAGAAAGGGAATACATAAAGAAAAACAAAATTATGTAATCATGCACTCATCTTCTGCATAGCTCAACCCACATATAGTAAGGCACTATTTCCCCACAACTAAGTGTCCACAACAATCTTTTACAGTGCTCTGTGAACTATATATAGTTCCTTCCAGGATGATTAAATAAACAGACTGAATGAGTGTTGCTACCATGTCACCCCATGTGTGATCTTAAAAACAAGGGCATCATCTGGCAGTTTCAGAAATAAGCTGTGTCAAGTCTCTACTTGTGTGTATGTTATGTATAGGGACATCTTTTGTCTGTGCAAGTGGTTGGTTCATTTCCAGAGTTGCTGTAATTTTTCAATGTTCTTTACTCCAGTGTTCTCAAAGCAAATACACAAGAAAATAAAAGCACAGTTGGGTCATTAAAAACAGAGCTTTGGTGCTCCGAAATGCACGCAGCTTTGGGGATTTAAGAAATTTGTTAAACATTCCCAAAAGAGCTGGGAAATACACGGACATTTTTGTCCAGAAATCCTCATCTCTGCTTAGTTGAGCTGGTCTTCATATTGTTTTCGGAAGCAATCACCAGCAGGGAAAAACTCCCAGCATCGTTCTTGATACATTTTCCATACATATGATTCCTGAAAGAAACACAATTTAAATGATTCAACTTGATTTAATGAGAAAGCACCAACCATGACACTTTTTCCTCTTTTATTTATGTACCACTTCCCTTTTTTTGATTCTATGCATGTCAGGTTGCTGTATATTAATCTACAAAATCACATTAATGATTTTGATCAGTTAAGAATAGCTTTTAGGGTTTTGTCACCTAGTCAAAAATCACTACAGAAATGCATAGAAAAGAACCAGGTAGTTTAGTTCTTTTTGCACATCCAGGAGCACTGCAAAGCTTATTTAAAGATGGTCACAAGACAAATGCCAAGGTAAGCAGAATATTTTCTGTCATAGAAATTTGCTTGAATTTCTGCATTGGTCATTTCAAAACTTGTCTACAAACAATATGTAAACCAAAATGACCTTTAAAGGTACTTCTTAGAAGAACAGTATTTTCTGAACCAGTGGCGTTTTGGGTTTTACCCTTTCTGACTGTTCAGGTAAGGTTCTCTTGCTAGACAGTCAAGAGAATAGTAAAGGATATGTCAGTTTATTTCCATTTTAATCACACTACCTAAATGTGCTTCTTATTACATAAATTCCATGGTAGAAAGGGCATGTGTTACACAAGTTACAAAACCGTAGAATCATTTAGGTTGGAAAAGACCTTAAAGATCATTGAATCCAATCATAACCTAATACTGCCAAGTCTACCACAAAATCATGACCCTAGAAATGATGTAGTATGAATTGCTCTCAATTTTCGAACTATATCAAAACTGAATAGTTAGTAGAAATCTGTGTTTGGTAAATATAGTAGGACACTTATATGCCCAGAAAAGGAAAAATGCATATAAAAAGTATGTTAAAAATCTCATTTAACATGAAATTTGGAAATGACAAATGGACATTCAAAAATAGCAAGGCAAACACATAAATTTTCATACTGGACAAAGCTGAGATTTATGCAAAGAAGATAATTATAGTACATACATCAGAGTTCAGAAACAGTAAGCTACATGTATTTACAGGAAATCATCCCTCTCACCAAAATCTGTAGGGCTATATATATGATACAATTGAAGAATATCAGGTCAGGTAACAACACAGGAACAAAAATGTTACAGAATTGATACCCAAACTAACATTAAGCAACCAAAGTCCTAAGAATTGTTTAGAAGAATAATTAAGCTATATAACATATAGGGAGCTATTCATTAGTTTTCCAAGCCTGAATGCTTTTTATGTTAGATTCAGTCTTATTTAATAATTGTTGACATTCATAGAGCTGTTCAACCTACCTGTCCTGTATGCTCTGTTTCATCTTTGTTAATCAGATACATCAGAAAAAACCTACAAGCAAAGAAACAGCTATTATGAATAGAGTTTTTGGAAACATTAGGCAACAACAGGAAGATGGCTATTTTTAGCATGCATAGTGATAATGCTGTTAATGGACTTAAAAGTTCCAGAGTTCTATTTATGATAATATTCTGACACAGATTAAATACACTTTCAGGACACTGTTGACATTTAGTCATTGTTTAATGAGCGGTATGCTAAAATGCAAGAGATTCAGTTTGATTTATTGTAGTTAGCAATGCAGTTTAAATGAAGATTTTGTAAGCTTTCTATTCTGAAAATTACATAGACATTTTGTCCATGAAAACCCAGTTGGAAGAAGATAGAGAATAGTTCTTGGAACTTTCTCTTTTTCCTCTTCCCACAATGAGTAAGAAACGCTGAAGATGCCTAAGAGATTTCTCATATTGAAATTATAGTGTATGCAACTCAAGATCAACATGAACAGAAAAGAACTTGAAATTTTTTAAAAAACATTGGTCTTGGGGGTTTGAGATAGCTGACATTCACTACCTAATAATTTCAAAATTTCACTCATAACAGACATTCTTTCTGAAAACATGTGAAAACATAAAATATGATCATGCACAAAAAGATAAAAACCCAATTCCTCAGGATGATGCACTTAAGAGTAAGTATGATATAGTATGTTGTTAGGGCAGTATTTAGTAAGTAGGAACAAAATCCCACATGATGGCACTTCTAATGTATTTTGTTTGCACAACCTGTATTTCAGGTGGAAACTTTTTATAGGGATGTTTGACTTTACAGTCTCATTATTTTGTGCACATACAGTACTAGTTCATAGCCACAAAGTTACAATACATCCCCTGCTTCATAGTGACAGCACTAGTATAAAATACACTCTGTCACTGGATTTTCATATGTGACAGGAACAGTATGGTACAGTGGTTGTAGACCTGATAACTGGCTTTATTCCCAGATATGAAGAGACTGAATTTAGTGGTCACTGGTGCTCTGCTCAGATTTTCCGAAGGTGGACCTGATGCCTTTGGCTGATTCCTCCTAGCTCCTCATTCCAGTTCCTCTACCCTCTGCCCCAGGTTCTCTTTGTCAGCCTCAGCACTCCACTCAAAATATCTTGTCCAATATAAGTTTGCTCTCTTTTGTCTTACTTCTTTGCTCATTGCTCCTCTCTCCATGAGTCTTCAGGCCATGTACCTTACACATCACATTCAATTTCCACAATGCTTCCACAGCCACATATGAAGTTCCTGTTTTCCACCTACAAGCTCACACAAACTTGATGTGCCACAACCAAGATGGAAAGAAGGATCTGAAACTTGCTGCAACCACCACAGAATTATATATTCAGACAGCATGAGTGCACATCCAAGCCAAACAGTACTGACTCTTACCTATGTAAGAGAGTTAATCAAGTACCTGCAGAGGCTGCAAGAGTCATGAGTTAGTGAGTTCATTTTTACTGTACTCACAAATAATTGGCCAAGTTGTGCTCCTGTAGTGTGTGTGTTTCAAAGCCGTGGGGCACTGTATCAAAGTAGTCATTTCCTATTCCACAGATAAAGCACTTCGTCTAAAAGAAAGAATACAGAGCACTTCAACACTATATATAATCCTTGCCTTGCTTTGAGAAAAGGCCAATGTAAAAATTTTCTTGAAAAAGGCAGTGATTCATATATAATCTGATATGATGTGCTGAACACAAAGGCTTTTCTTTTAATGATTGAGACTGGATACCTCAACCAAAATACTAAAATAGAAGCTTAACTACCATCAGAGTAGTTTCTTACTGTTTAAAAAAAAAAATCTTTTCCAGCTCTAAGTGAACAGGTATCAGGAGACAGAATGACATACAATGGTCACAGCTGACTTTTTTAATACTAAGTAGGCACTTGTTGTAACACATGGCAATATTTACCTCAATGCCTGTTGTGCTTGTCCAGCTGGAACTGAATATGCTCAGATTACAAAACACAGTAGGTTTGCAACACTTCCGAGTTCTTACATTTGTACGTCAATGACAGAATAGAAAACCACAAAGTACAGGATACTTTCACACATAGGTTAGCCTAAGAAAAGTACATCTGAGACGAAATGTAACATGANAGTTGATCAGATAGTTAATGTTCAAGAACTGTGACAAAGATTATTTGGAAATCCTGGGATAACATAACTCTGACAAAGAATATTAAATAAGAATCTTATGCAAAATAGAAGCCAATACACATTCCAAAAACAATAAAAACAGCTCAATACATAAAGAAAAATGAGCAAGCCAAATAAAATGGTTGCCAGTACCATTTTGAATTATAAAACAAGACAAGCAGATTTCTCTTTTATTTCCAGTGCTATAATCTTGACTCAGTACATTATGGCATGGTTTTACAGTGATTAAGGCTATATTATAGAAAGAATAGTACTGTACTGAGTTCAGGGATTTATTACATGGCAGATGCTCTGTGCATCCTCTCTCATT
>WEIV01030012.1:0-80326 GCA_013390005.1 Calyptomena viridis | reverse complement strand
CTATTGTGTTTCTCCTCAGCCCATTGAAATCATTTCATATGGACAAGTGGCACACAGTGTTTGGTCCTGTTTTCATTAAATCAATAGCACAACTCAATTTTGCCTCAGTGTAAGATAAGCTGGGTCCAGAAGTATCCTTTCTTTCATTTTTCAGAATTATTCTTTACTTTCAAAATTAATCATCAGCGTTTTACCCTCTTTTTTTCTGTGCAGATTTAAGTATGTTTTAACTCTCAGCTCAGANCTTTCGAACCACCCGTGACAACAGGCTACTTCAAGAGAGGAACACATTTAAGTAATCCTCCATCACCTGATAAATGCATGGTGGTGCCTCATTTAGGTGTTTTCAATTCCAGAAGATTTTGCTGAAACTTTAAGAAATATCCAGGTGTAAGTAAAACATTGAAGTGTGGATTCAAGTGTGCCTTACCCAGGAAACTCCCTCTCTCTCTTTCTAACTCTTTTGTAGTCAACTGTGATTCCTTTTTAGGACTGATATGAACCTGGCAGTATAAGAACCAAAACCACAGAAGAGCTGAAAACCACTACATATCAATAATTGTTATCAATACACAAAAATGCACAAATATATTAAATTTTTAGAGCTACACTGTGTCATTCTATTAAGATTAGAGAAGAAAGCACAGAAAGCAGACAGACTAACATAGGATCAACATTTTCAAAAACAGATAAAATGCACATGTTGTGGTTCTAGCCTGCTAATTAAAAAGGATCAAGCACTGTTCTTTTCACATACATGGACGTAGTATTCTTGTGAAAGAGACAAGCAGGTCTTGTGGAAGACCAAAAAATATATGCCAAAATTCTACATCAGTGGCCACAGTCGTGGCCTTTAACATTTGAATAGTGCAAACAGCAAAGCCTGAAACATAGGGTGTGTAAGTGCATATTAATTTACTTGTTTAATGTTGTTGTTGCAGCTGGGCATGAAATGGACCCCTCATTTCTAACAAAGCATGGTGCTTTCAAGGGTAAGCAAGAAGTACACTCACCTTGGAGAGACTTGCCCAGTTTTTGGGTTCCCTGCCAAACTTGGCAGTAAAATAAGAAAATGTCATCCTTTACTAAAGAAGAAACCAGTGTTGTTTTCTTAGGCTGGATTCAATCCTGCTATATTGGCCCCCCTGTCAATGCACGATTTTTTACTAGAGCTCTTATTTTGTGGCTACTCCCATCCCTTGCCCATGGAGTATCTTACAATTCTGTATGGATAAGTTCCTTAAAAGTGTTAGTTATTTAGTCACTTAGTTGTTTAAACTGTGTTGAGAGTTTAGACATAAAAGCTCAACAACGTGACACACTGGTTTTGTTTGGAAAGCAGAGACCATGACAACATTGGATATGTGTATGTTAAGGTGTAGGGAGAAAGAAGAGAGGAAAGAAAGAGCAGAAGAAAGGGGCAGGAGGCCCAGACCATCAGGCTTTGCAACATACTTATATTTTCAATTATATTTAATTGCAATTAATATATAAAGAAGTCAGTGCTGGGCTGAACTAGCCATGCTGCTCCTTTAATTCAGCCAGTGCATTTGTACATATTAAAAACATTACACAGCAGGGGCTATAATTTCACATGCTGCCATCTCTAGACCACTACAGCAAAATACAAAAGAGACAGCATGTATGCCATACCCCTGCATGTCATGTATAACAAGGAGACTGACTGTAGTATGTGTGTGTGCACTAAGAGAGATATAAATGCAGCTCTTCCGCAATTTTAATGCTCTCATAAAAATAAACAAACTTCAGCAATATACAACATGATTCCAATTAGTAGCTCGATCAGAATAACTTGACATTGTCTATTGGCTTTATACCAGGCAGCCAGCGAGATGTCAGACGGAGGAGTCCATTCTCCTCTCTGTGTGTGATCAACTCCCATTACTGGTAATGGAAGCCACATACACATAAGGGAATAATATACCCCTTCATGAGAAAAGCTCTCCTTGGTGAATTGAAGGTGTATAATGTTGTGGGTGTTTTTCATTCCCTGTCTCTACTATTGTGTTTCTCCTCAGCCCATTGAAATCATTTCATATGGACAAGTGGCACACAGTGTTTGGTCCTGTTTTCATTAAATCAATAGCACAACNGACAACACCAGTGATGATGAGACAGGTAGAGTCCTTGTTGAACAGACAAGAAAATATGTGCTAGAAAAAGAAATAAACCAAGGCAAAGGGAATGCTCATTTAAATATATGTAGTCAAGAGTGTCATCAAAGCTACTTCGTTCATTATGCATTTCTTACTTGCTTTCTATGCAACATACATTTTCAGTGCATTAAGTACAGCTATAAACAATCTTATATATTATTTACAAGTTGTCTCAAAACCTATCGGACTCAGAAGTTGATTTAAAAACTGTGAAATAATCTACTGATGTCCCATGAATTCTCTACTATGGCAAGGTTTTGTCTACATTAAGAAGGCAATAGAACATATGCAGAGCAACAGAGCTGATGCTAAGGAATTAATGTCCACAGTGTGTGTGTTTGTGGGACTTTGCTCGGAGTAGCTCTAACCTGCTCTCAAAGACCAAAAGCCCATTAGCATCTTGTAGTTTCATGCCATTTGAGAGGAATTCAGTTTGCATGCTCTACTACATAATCCAAGATATGGCGTGGAAAGCCATTTTAGAAGGACACTCATGATGAGAATTAAATGTTAACAGATCTGCCCTGAGATGATCTGATAGATAATTACAATTTTCTAATCGTATGTTCTAGAAACCAAAATTTTAATACTTGTGTAAAGTAGCAGTTTCGATCATTATAATTCTTTACAGAATAATTTCTTCCATATGTGTAATTTCTGTTTCCAATGTATCTTTTTTCCCTTGACTTTCCTTTCCTCAACTTTCAGTTACCCATAGACCTTTACAACAACTGGGGGAATTCTTCTGGAGAACTGAAGATTCTTCCAGACCTGCTGGCCCAGGGTCCAGCTCCCAGAAGAAAAATTTGTACTAATTTTTGCACAACTGTGATAGGGTAAAACATCCAATTAAACTCACACTACTGATGTGAAAAAGAGCTCAATGTGCTTTCCATACTGAGTTTGTCAAAAGCACTAATTTTGCCTACTACAACAGCAGCAACAAAATCAAGTAAATCAGGTTCCTAGACTTATGCAATGACAGTATTTTAAATACCCTTTTTAAAAAACCAAATTCATCAGGATGGGAAAAAATAGCACTATGGCTATCAGACCACACCAGCTTTGTTAGAAATGCAGAACTGCAACTGCATAATACCTGACATGACAAATATGCCATCACATATTTAGTCACTTCTGAATCTGGTCAACAGGCCCTGTCCAAGACTAAAATAGGCCACCTGAAACAGAGTGTGTAATAAAGTCAAACTGCACTGGGATTAAGAAGAATTTTCGATTTTGTGGAATTCCTACCAAAGGTCAAACTCTCCTGTCCCCACTTACCACATAGTTTTCTAAAAGCACTGAAGACACATAAGTCTTGCTTTAGAAGAGCAGAATTCCCATTGCACATAGAGCAAACCAATGATCAAAACTCCTGCAGAACACTGCAAAACCGTGTGTGTGTATTTTAGAGATAGAAGGAAGTATTTTCTGAGATCTGTCTCATGAGTACAACCAGAATCTGTCAAACACACTGGTTTTAACAGTCCAGTTGATGTCTGGTTTTCAAACAGTGACAGATACCATGGACTGAAGAGAAATAAATAGATGCCCAGAAAATTTGAACGCACTTCATGTATTTGAATGATCCCTGTGAGAGTTTGGCATTTGACTTAAAATGCATTCAGAAAAATAATTTTAACATTCATTTTTCTGTCCAGAAAACTGAAGTCCTGAATGTGTGTGTTTAAGCTGATTTTAAAAGCCTTTCACAAGCAGCACACTCCTGTTTGGGTGGTTTCTCTACATACATACATATATAATCCCCAAGTATTTTCTGGTTCATATTATTAAAGCTTAAAATGTACATGGGATGTCTTGAGAGAAGTCTTATACGAGGATGAGTCAAACCAGTGAGAACCAGAGTAGCTACTACAAGCACTTTACTTGTTCACCGGACATCAGGCAGATGTGGGGATAAAACTGTCAAGTGAGAAAACACAAAGAGAAATATTGCTATTTTCTATTATTCACATTCTTCCCATGAGCTGTTTGCTCAGTTGCCATGGCATAGGCGGTGAGATTTTATAATTTTTCCCCTGCCTGCCATGTGCTCATGCAACAATGTGAATTTAATCAGTCCAGACAGTTGGTTGTGTTTTGTCCATGTGAGTGGAATAAAACTTTTCTCACCAGCTAAACCCACAAAGTATCTAAAAGCCATAAATAATCAGTAACTCCTATGACTTGCACCTGCTTGCTTTATTTGACCAAGGATACAGAAAGGCTCATATAATGAACAGTGTTCCCAAGCATTAATCACTTCTGATTGCTTATAAAAATCAAAGTAGATGTTACGTTTAAAATATCAGATGCATTTTTTAGTTTATTTCCTGCACCTAGATTTTATTTGGGTCAATGTTTCAGCCTTACCTCCCTCAGTAAAATTATCCTTGTTTCAAAAATATTTGACCAGGAAAAGGATGTGTTCTGGGTAGCAAATAAATTTCTATTTACTTATTAATTATAGCAGATGTATTCTTGTAGTACATCCTAACCAGCAAAAGGAGGTGGGAAAGATAAAAAAAAAAAAAATGCTGGGAAAAACTATAAAGCCCTGCACTGTAAGAGAGATCTCTGCCAAGCTTATGCGGAACCAAGTACAAGTATGTGCCAGCTTGTACAAAACAATACAACTTTATTTTGTATGGCGTCTTTCATCCAAAGTGTATCCCAAAACCACTTTACAGGAGTTAAACAATACAGTTACAGAGATAAATAATAGCAGAGGGAGAGCAAAATTAACAGATATGTGCAAGTCGGAAAAGATATATTTTCAGCTGAGATTTGGAATGAGAGCTTTATAGGAACATTGGAGTGTTTTAGTTTTAGCATTTTTCTAAACAGAGCTTAGCAATGTCTACAGAGATACAAATCAGAGTGAAAGTGGTAAATGCCAGGAAATTCAAAGGTATGGCTTCATTAAGTCCTGCAGGTTCGAAATTAAATTAAGCCAAAATCAAAATGGTTTAAAAATTAAGGCAGCCCCTCAATCTTTACACTTTTGGCTTTATGCCACTCATTCAGCTCTATGATATTTGTAGTTGGTTGGTTTCTTTAAATGGAAAAAAAAAAAAAGAAGAAAAGTAAAATAATGGGGCCAAGTACTGAGTACTCAATCCTGTAAATATGGTGCAGCTATACTAAAAAATGAAAAATGTACGTTGGAGAGAAAATTTGACCCAAAGTATCTTTTGTGGAAGCTGGCAAGAAAATGATGTTGTCTGTCTGGTAACCAGGGCTCTAATCCTCTGGGGGAGCCCTGGCGGGTACAGAAGTTGCCTATTCAGTTCTTTTGAATTAATCAGAGCCTTGCTTGCCCACCAGTTCTGATTTTATATGCTTAATAACTGCAGGAAAAAGATACTGCAGGGAGGGCAGAGAGCACTGACCTCAGGGAAGGTCTATGTGGGCACAGAAGTACATGGGTGCTGTTCTCTTCACGGGAGTGGTGATATGACAGTAGCTAAATGCAAAGCCTTTTAAGGAATTATTAAAGCCTTTTAATAATTAAACAATTACCTCTTGAGTAGACCAAACCAACATCTGCAACAGAGCCTGAAAAACATTATGGTTTTAGTTGCTGGCTTGAAAAAGTAAGAGAAATTTTTCTGCTAAACTCAAACTATCTTTCTCTGACTTACCTGAAAACATGGAAGTTTGTAAAGGGAATTGATTCCACGATGTCCTGAAAGTACTCTCCATAAAATCAATGATTTAAATAAGAGGGCTCAATTCATCAGGGTCATAAGTGATGAGTGCAAGTGAGCTGGAGAAGCAAGAATATGCCTCAAAATGCACTAACTTCCACCAAAGTCACATGCAACAAGCATGCAGAAGTGATTTACACTATGCCACATATGAAAAACTCACCTGGCAGCTGTAAAGTAAAAGACAGCAGTTTCAGAGGGTATCAGCAGAGGGGGGAAAAAGCCACAGACCAACTTATTGTATTTATTTATTGCTGGCTAACTGAATACCAATTTCAACAGTATTTCCCAAATTTGCTATTGTCACAGTATCTGAAGGTCTTTGCTTACCTGTTAATACTCACACCTTTTTTCAAACCTCTGGAGAACAGAGGTTTGGCACTATTACTTTTGCCAGTAGTAAATATTTCACAAAAAGTGGTTACTTATTTCTTGACACAATATTCCAGAGTTCTCTACCTGATCCTGTAGTCAAGGCTAAATAGTTCTTATTCCAATCCCCCACTTTCTCTGAGAGCCCTTTCCTCAATCCATATGCTTCTTGTAGGTGTTCAGTGAATGATGACATTGTGTATAAATCATTGTGCTGCTTCACATGGAAAAGTCTATTTGCTGAGCTCATGACATTTTCTGCATGTAGCAGTGGGAGCCAGCTGCCTTTGAGAACTGTATACAAAGGGCACATAAATTGCTGGATGTCATGGAAAAATTTATGCACAGGCTACATGTTTTTCCATGCAAGTTTCTAAGTGTTTTGTATGGATGCAGGAAACAAGTGAGTGTCTGTACAAGTCTCCACCTCAGCCATTGGTAATCTTGAAGCAGCAACAGGGATGAAAACCTGGGCTTTGTGCAGTTCCCTAGCTTTACAGGATGGGTTTATAATATGCATGGGAAAAGAAAATCTCTTTCTGTCTCTTGAGTTTTACATCTTTAACATAATTTAAAATTTTATTCTCTGAAAAGTAATATAATCTGAAACTAAAATAACCTTTAAAACGAAACACTCACCCAACCCCAGCAATCTAACAACATGGGGAACAAGGGAATTTCACCATGACATTGTGCAAACCAGGGCAGGGTACAGAATATAACTTAAGCTCATCAAAAAAACCCTATCAACTCTGCCTCCTCTGAGAACTTCTTTTCCAGACTTTCCTTACATGACCAGACTTCACTTTCTTTTTTCATTGCAAGCTTGCCATTTGTGCAACCTTTGGTGTCGTATCTTTGCTACTCATTGTAATAGATGGTCTTATTCTCTTTAGGCTTTGCTCCTGCTTGTACCTTCTCACTTAACTCTTTTTTCTTCAAGGGAAATGCCAGAGAATCAGAATCAGCCATAAAAAGTGGCCTTATGATGAAACACGAGTAAAACCAATGCCTTATTTATGCTGGGCACCTAAGTACTACTGTTTTGCTGTATGGATCACAACACCCAGCATGATTAGGTGAAACCAGTGTAGCCAAAACTACAGGAACTGCTGCAGCTTCACTACTGACTCAGACAGTCCATCTGGCCTGAAAAGGTGTAATGCTGTGCTCTTGGAATAGGTCAAGAGTTCATATTATGGGCAAGATGTTTGCCCAAGTAAATAATACAGCTATATCAACTTAAAAAAAAAATCATATTATTACAACAAGTACAGTAATGGAAGATAAAAATATCAGCTTAATAAGGGAGGTTTTATTATGAGCCAGGATACCCAAGTTATGTATAACATTCTCCAAGTGTAGATTATACTTAATAATCTACAGTAGTTAATTCAACCTTAATTCTATAATCACACAAGAACCTTTCCCTTGAAGTAACCTTAGCATTTAATGAGAAAGGCTAATAAATAAAAGGGTACTCATTTTTTCTCCCTCTCTCTATGCATGCATTCATGCATCTGTATATATATTTACAGAAAGAGTGTCATATAAAAGCTAGCCTCAGAGTATTTGTCAATACAGGATGTTAGCAAATATAATTCTGTCATTTCAAAGGTTTCTTGGAATGATCAAGTCAAGATTAGAAGAAACACCACCAACTTTAACCTTTATCATGCTTTAGTCTTGCTTTTGAAAGTACCTAATATTTTCTGGCCATCCCCCCTATGTTATTTAAATGCTAGTAATCTTGTTCATGGCAATTTCAATAAGCCACAGCAGACATATAATGCTTCCTTTTTTAATAGGTGCAAAGTGAGTTATTGTCACAAAGCATATATATGAAAGAAGGATGTGAAAAGAGAATCCTGCCTAATCTCTGTAATAAGGGCTTGTGAGGGTGCTAACATGGTCACCTGAATTATGCATGTCTATTGTGTTCAAATATCATAAATCGATGCATGAATACCCTCCAAATCATTTTCAGTTCATGAACATTTATATACAGAGCTCTTGAGCACTGCAAAGACAATTAGTCATATTTGTATGCCGGAATTAATTGAGAGTGAGATGCGGGAGGCAGAAAGAGAGAACAAAGAATGCTTTTTGTCAGTTCTTCCAACTGACAGGGATAATTAGATATATGAAATTGAAATTCCTCAGCAGGGGGTTTCTGTTGACAATGAATTTTCTTTTGATTCCATTCTGTTATTCTTTTATGCTGTCATCTGTGGCAATTTGTTATTCAGCTTGAAGCTTAAAAAAGCAAAGCATTCCGCTTTTATGAGTAGATGATGTCAGTTTGTACACTGCTGGGAAATAGATATTAAATGTAATCTTTAAACTGAAAGAAAAAAAGAGAGAGGAAAATAAAATCAGTTAAAGAGACAGTACTCTGTTTACACAGCCCTCAGAGTAAAACTTTTGTGAGAGACAGAACTTGCTTTGATGGTTTTTAAAGTTTCTCAGGCTGCATTATTGCTTGGGCAATTGCAGAGCAAGTCTGAGCCGTGCTGTGTGGCAGAGTAAGGATTCATTGCTGGGAATACCTGCTTAATACTATTTTCAAAATGCTGGACTTTGTATTGGCAGACATCCCTCTAGTATATTGAGTGCAGTACTTTAGTCCAGATACCAGCAGTATTTGTTCACATTCCCACCAAAACACAAAACAAATATTCTTCCTTAGTGAGACATGCAAACCTTCTTAGTTTGGCATCTAGGGCTTGATTTTTGCACAGTGACAGCAACTAGGGTAGACCCAGAGTCCAACTCCTGGCTTTAAAAACAAAAAAAGGGCAATAAGGTAATAGTTTTTTCCCCCATTTCAAGCTCATCTCACCCACTCAACTTCTTCAGTGCACCATCAGCATGAGCATCATGAAAGGTTTAAAAAAGGATAATTAAAGTACCTGTCCACAAAATATTAGTCTTTAGGGTAAGAAATTTTCCCATGTGTGATTTTGACAGCAGGTATTCATGTGAAAAACATACCACATTGACACACACTCAACTATATAAGGCTACGGTATATATTCCTAATTATCAGAAACATGTATAAAACCCTGCTTAGCATTTTGGCAACATATTTTACAAACATTGCATGGAATCTAGAGTATGAAAAGCCCATACTGTTCTGCCTTCACTTTACTCTCCTTTTCACTAGAGCCAATCCATTGAGCTCTCCTGGCTTTCTTTTACCTCTTTCCCTCCTCCAAAACCCCATGTTATTTGGCATTTGTTATTTTTCAGACTGCAATTTCTCCTTCAACAATCATGTTGGTGACTGTGGCTTTATTATATTTTATTCCAATTTCTTTTGTTACTAAAGCAAAAGAGCACACACAGTGTTATGATGTAGTATATATTCCAGTGAACCACTGTGAGTCTAACTATACCATACGGCATATCATTAAACATAGCAATATTTAACACATATGTATTATCGCCTCTGCACCCTCAGAGCTTTCTTCACAGATGCAGTTTTATCTCATGCTTTATGGAAGAAGGCCCTGTTTAAGAAGTTGCACAATCTTAGAAGTGAAAATACCTAAGAATATGGTTTGAGGGACTTCTCACACCGGTGAGAGGCATGAGTGTCCCCACTGTATCCCAGCAGTGACCTAGAAGGTGCACCCCATTTAAAAATGTTAGGCTCTATTCAGTCTTTCTCTCTCTGTATTGAGGCTCATTAAGGATGCTGCTTGTGATGGCAGTTTCTGTAACCTGGCACATGTCCACTGGGAAATGCATTGAAGCCATCAAGTCACTTCATGAAGATAAATTTATTTAGTCACTACTGACCTTCGATGAATTTGAACTGGTTACTCAGACTTTAAAGACTCTATTCTTTTTCTGTCTTGCTACCATCCAAATAGCAGTGCAAACACTATATTTGGAAGTTTCTTAGGTTATCCTGCATCTCAACCTCAGTTATGTTTGGTATATCACCTACCTTCATATAGGTTTATAAAAGATAAATAGCATCATCTACAATAAGTTTTGCAGAGAAGTTTATGTTCATTCCAGAAAGCCAGATGGAAGCAATTGTCTACCCCAACAGGACACCAGGCACCTCAGCCTTGCTGTTACTACCTGTTCAATAAGGACATATGTATTACACACAGGTGATTTGTCCCCTACTCGTGCCTGTGAGACATGCCCCATGCTAGCCCAGGATCTTTTGGGATTAGTGGGACTCTGGGAAGGTGGACTGGTGGAGGCAAGAAGCACCCTGGAGTGCCATAGAGCAACTGCGCTGCTGTCAACATCTACATCCTTTACTGGGCTAAGCTCAAAACTAATTTTTACTTTTTATTGAGTAAGAAATTTAAGTAGAGCAAAATATCAGGACTCAAGTGTATCTTGAGCACAGACAGAAGCCTTACCTTCACAATGTGCATTTCTTAAAATCAAACATGTTAATTGGGGATGACCAAGATCCAGATGTGTTAGCATATGTTGGTGTTCAGTGACCATTGATGACCATCAAAGTATCAAATCTCCACTATACTCTAAGGAGCTAAACATAGAACCTGCTTATTTTATACCCATGACTTTTTACTTTAAAAAAAAAAATCATTCTATGAAGCAGCACGTAAATTTTCAAAGATTCTCCAGGCATAAAGAAACTAATTCTACTGCCAAACCAGTATGTATGGTTTATTCTGAAAAACATCCATGCATAACCTACTCTGAAAGACCAGAGGCTTGTAAAACATATTTTGTAGCATTGGTGAAACTTGCTGATTTCAGAATTTTTCATAGTATATATAAGTATATAGTATATATAAGGTATTTTGCTTTCCAAAAGTATTAGTGTTTCGTAATACACAAGCTTAGTCAGGACACCAAAACAGTTTAATTTCTTATTATTTTTTAAAGAGTTTCCCTCCTCTCTGTTAACTGGAGGAAGTCAAGTTAATGCAAAAGAATGGTCTATATTTCAGTTATGAGCATGTTTGTGATTACTGATACACAGCCATTTGTTTTGCCTATTTAACGTAGTTCACTCCATAGCTTGTTTGACTTTTGTGACCAGTGACCAGTGACCAGTGCTTGGGAATCACTGATTTAAAAACACTCATTTATTAAAAAATCTTCATCAGAGAAGATTCAGTCTATCAGGGATGCACTCTTTCATCTGTGCTTTGCTTTGTAAAATGAACTACATGTCCAGAATATATGTTCATATGATCTTTCTCAAGAAAAAATTAAATTACTATTGCATTGTTGCTCTGCCACAAAAGAAGGGAAGTTATTATTTGAGGTCTTCCTTCACACAACCAAATATAATTTTTAAGTCCATTTGTAAAGTACACAGCATTATATGATATTCTAGCTTATCATGAGAAAAGGGTGTCACAGATTTCCCTTTTATATTTTCTAAAAGCTACACATCTATGACTGAAAACAAACCACTGAAGCTTACTCTTCAAGTTATTTTATAGAAGAAAGACAACCATATGAAAAGCTAAACAAGTGTCTCCCCTTTTTACTGTGGATGCAGTGAGATACCCTCCTCACAGCTGCAAATACCGAATTACTTTAAATTCTGGAAAGTGATTGCCTCTATGTCTTTTGCCAGATAAATAATCCCATCTCTTTTAGATGGCCAGCTTCATTCCTGAACTGCTTTCCTCTCTCATTCTCATTCTTGTTGCAGCACATGTCTCTTTGGCTGGGAAGAGAAGCAGAGCCTGGCTGGGCACTGGCAAGAGCTCAAGAGCAGAGTCTCATCCCCTTCAGAATGTTTCTCACACTGCATTGGCCACACAGCAAGTGGTTTGGGGTGCAAAATCAAGGAGACTTGAACCTCTTCAACTTCATGGCAGGTGCTGCAGTGATTATTTGGGTGAGGATTAAGGGATGCTTTCTTCTGATCTGCTCCTTGTGAGTCTGAATGCACACAGTGCAGTTACGATGCCTTCATTACTACCAGCACACCTCAATCAGTGTTGAGACTCTTCTTTGGAACCAAGGATATTAACTACTTTAGATTTTCTCAGTGTGTCCTGTGTCCAACTTGCTTCCAGTGTGAGGTGATGCTCAATGATTCATATGTTGCCCCCAGAGAAGCTGAGAAGACTTTGGAAGAATGAACACTGTCTCTCAGTGAAACTTTAGAACAGCACCAAAAAGTGTTGACAATCTAGGGAGAATTACAGTGGCATGTACCTAGATGACCTGTTACTGAGTGAAAAGGTTTCATTTACCACTATGTCAATCCTTTCAGGTTTCACTAAGGATGAGTTTATTGCAACTAGTTCTGGGATGATTTAGCCCTCCTTCTCCCTTACATTGTGCCTCTTTTCCTTAACTTCCAACCACTTGCACTTCCTCTATAAAATCTACCAGTCTTGATCAGGGCAATTCCTGTCTCTTCAGCATGAACTGTGAAACACACCAAACTATTTTTACAGGGAGAAAAAAAGAAAAAAAAAGTGTGGGGGACATTACTTATTTTCCTGCATCTCCACTTCATCCTGATGAGACTTGTGCCAGATGCTGTGTTTCATAAAGTAAACACCCAGGCATGTCTTCTAACTTCATAATTATATGCATACATTCTACACATAATAAAAATAGAATAAAATCACTACTCACCCACAAGTGAATCAAGAAAATGGTGAATTAAGTTTGTCTGATGAATGTTGATCTTTATAAAATTAAGCTGTTTACAATGCGTGGTTCATCTTCCTTTACATGTTTAATGATTTTATTGCTTAGTATTTGTTCTATTATTCTGTTATTGTTCCATTATTGTGCAAGGAAGAAAGAAGTTGCGTTTCTGTGCTGTGGCTGTTAAAATAATTCTTCTTTACGTTTCTTTTAAGCTTAGGCATTTTCTGGTTTCCTCTCAATTAGAAGTACAAAATTCATGAAATATCCTTCTTATATGCCCATCATACCATTTTTTTTTTTCTAAAACAGATGTAAATAGGTAAGTTCTGACACACTGCTTTTTGTTCTCCAGAGAAAACAGTGTTATGGAAATGTGGTGTTTCACACAAACCAGGAAGTTTTGCTTTGTTTTACACTTTAAACCTTTTTTTCAACGACATCAAAAGTATTTCCAGCAGAAGTATTTGCAGACAAGTACTTTGCTATTTTTCCATTTCAGACTTTTCTCCTTTGAAACACCTGATTGACACTTCCCACTTCCCACTAAACACAGCAATTCAGTCAGCTTCAGGAACAGCTGAAAAATATTGCCTTGAATTAAAAATAGACTTGGTCCCCAAAAGACACCTTCAATTACACTTTTTCCACTTCTCCTTGGCCCTGAGCCATGCCCAGTTGTGGACTGTGCCTGTAGAGTGGAGCATGCATGCATGTACACTTACCAGGACCATTTGGAACCAGCAGATTGAAGGGAGAGTTTTCTAACTTGAGGGGTGAGCAAAATTTCAGATGAACAAGGAACTGGCACTGTAGTAAATCAAAAGAAAGAAAAGCGTTTGGTTGAGACCAACAAAATATATGGTGACTTCTGCTTGTGGAAGTAGGAGAGGAAACCTGTCCTGAGAGCTAGGATGAAGATACCAGTGTCTCTGAGAACCCCAAGGGGAAAAGTGAAGATCCAGTTGGACATTTCATGGACAGGGAGGTTGTCTGAGCTTGTGAGCAGCAGCATAGCAGTTCAGGCAAGACAGCAACCCCGGGATTCCTAGGAGGTACCCCCACAAACCCAAAAGTTGTTGTCATGTGGATGAACAAAAGGACTCATGGGTTAAAAAAGGACAGGGCAGTTGCTGACACATTCTCCTTTGGGATCTCCTCTTGGAGCTATGTGGGCAGCCCTCTCCCTACCACTCTTTCTGGTCTGGCTACAGCCTGACTACAGTGGGTTGACGATGGCTTTGGTGATAAATGAAAGCAAGGTTGTGCCAGCTGGCAAGTTTCTGCAGTTTGGTTTGTGGTATCTGTGAATAACTCACCTTTATGCTTCTTTTTTTTTTTTTTCACTATAACCAGTGGAATTATACATACAGCATTAAGTGCTGTCCTCTGCAAAGTATTGGGTGGCACACAAGTTCCAAAGGATCAAGTGACACACAAGTTCCTAATCTTTTGAAGTTGTACATGTGTCATCCACATAATGCTTCATTTCACTCCATCATAGAGGAGACACTTGAAAAGTTGAGGTGAATCAGAACTGAATTCTATTGCAGAAGTTCCTAAGTTTCTTCTGTGACTAAAACCTATTATGCTTCCTACAAAAGAATAGTGTTTATATATTAGCAAGCAATTATGCTGCTTTTAAAAAAGTCTGGAAAGATTTTTAGAAAGAGAAAATATGCAAGTTATGGTAGCCTACGGCTGGCATTAACTTGCACAATGATAATTTATATTTTATGTGTGTTTTATTTTTATACACCTGCTTTACTTTGCAATTCATAAAGAAACCATATTGATATTAAAGGAATAGTTCTGTCACAGAATTTATAATCCTAACTGGGAGGTTCACATCAGTGCTTTATAATCTTCTAACCTTTTCTGATGTCAAAGGTAATTTCAAGGAGGAGGGAAATATAAAGTTTTATGATGGGACAGCAGCAGGCTGGCAAACCTACCATAGCTGAATAACAGCTAAGAGATGGCAGTGTTTGAGGCTTTCCTTGCTTTGATTCTTTGCTTGTGGACTCGGAGGTTTGAAAGTTCCATTAAGGTGGTTACGTGCACCCTTTGGTCGGCCCCTGGGTCCCTGCCCCTGTACAGCAGGGCAGGGGTGGGGACACAAGTGTGCTCCTAGCCACAGCTCCAGGGTTATCTGGCAGGGCAGGTGCCAGCAGATGTTAATTTTGAGATGCCCTCCCATCGCTGTGTTGCCTCTGAGGCCCCATTCCCCAAGGCAGCAGAGCTATGCTTTCAGTTCCCTCATGTGTGACCCAGCAGCCCTGTATCATCTTACAGGGAGTGAATAGGAGAGTGAAGGGCAGGCTGTGTGGTCACTGTTTTCAATATCCCTCCTGCTAGCCATTACATCATCCAGCTACTCTCTAAGAGGATTTTCAGCAGGCTTGGCTTCGTTATTAAAATAGTAATTAATTTTTTCCTCTTCACAAAACCCAAGGACCTTCAAATGGAGGCCTCAGGAGTGAGGGCAGCTTCCTTTTGAAAGTGGCCTTTCTGGAAGCCATAATCGGCTCTCCAACTTTACAGTACACATGTTCCCCAGTAAATGTGATTAAAGAGCCACACAAAAAACCCCTTGCAGAAAATTAATTCAGTTTCCAGAATAAAAAGTTTGATAAAGTTGTGCAATGCTCCAATGACAACACATAATAGAAGTGCAGAGTTTTATCCTCTTGAAGGATAAATGAGCGGCCAGAAAGGTCTGGTAGTTCCCAGAGTAAAAACATCTGCTACAGCTAATTCACTTTAGCTTTTGATTGTAAAATTCATTAGCCATATCAGGCAGCTGTAGTTTCAAACATGTTGCTAGGAAGTACAGTTTTATAGGCTGGGATGCCATTTGTTCTCCCCAGCAGTGGTGAGGTAGCATGAGTGCCCGGTGAAACGCAACCTCCTGCCACCCAAAAATAAGGGCTTGAGTGGTGGGGGAGAGAAGGAGGGAGGGTGGACAGGAACTGTGGGGCTTGAAAGCAAAGAGATGCAAAGTGCTGTCAGTGCCACGGTGGCTGGTCCTCCCTGTCACCAGAGCAGCAGCAGCTGAAGGCTCCAGCCTTCCTGCAGCCTTGGGAAGGAGATGATTTTGTGAATTAGAAAGTAAACATGGTATGTATTGCAGTGCATTTCACTGCTCTTTTCTATGATACTTTTTTGCAGATCTTATTAAGCATCCAGTCTGAGGTACATTTTATGGAAAAGTGGTTCCATATGCTTAGATGAAGAGATAAAATCCAAAGGGGATTTAAAAACACACACACACACACACACACACACACACACACACACACACACACACACACACACGTGTGTGTGCATATGTCTGTATTTTTGAATTTTAAAGTACATATTTATTCCTATTCTAATTAATGTATATTATTATTTATACTTCAATTATTTATATTTATCTAGAGTGACCAAGGGAAAAAACAAAGATAGAACTGCATTTTCTAGATATTTTACTCTTCCCAGTTAATCCTGATAGAAGACTATTTTAAACTGATCTCTGAATCTGAAAATAAAATTACAATAGTGAGTGTGTCACTCCAGTCTTCTGACCAGCATCCTGTAAGCCTTTTTGGTGCACACTGATCATAGCCCTCATGACTTATATGAAATATTTCCTGTTACTTGGGTTCAGGTACTTTAAGAAAACAAATAGTATGAAGTGGGAGTCCGGGGTAGAGAAATTGTGCCTATATACCAATACTAAAAAAAACCCCCAACTCTATACTGGATGAACTTTGCAATTTCTAGAGGGATGGAAAAAAATATTTTTTGAGATTATTATGCCCCATTAGACAAGTGATGGCCAATAAATGTTGGTTTTTGAAGGCCAGAAAGGTTGCCCAAACGCCTGTGAAACCATCACTGATGTTAATGCTGCAAAAATACTGTCCCTCAGGAAAGCAAACAAACTGACACATACGCTGGCTTATGTCCCTCATTACTTCATTTTCACAGATCACAATGAATGATGCACTTTAGAGACATAAGGATGCAGGGACAGTCAGCTTGGTGATGATTGACTCACTTTGATTAAAGCTGATTCCAGCACAACAATTTTTGTTAACTGAGAAGAATAGAAGTTGATACTTTTCTCTATTGCAACAAGAATATAGGGGAACTGTTTTAAATTATCTTTCTTTAATCTTTCCTTCTCATGAAGTCATGATATTTTCTCAGTATTGGAAAAGTTCAAAGGTTCTCTGATAACAAGAGCTCAACAAGGACCAATCTTTTCTGTGGCGAGATGGTTTAAATACACCATCCAGATACACCTCTTATAATGGACAAGACCAAAATTTTGATACTGCCTCTTTCTTCCTGTTATATTGCATCTGCCTTTGACTTCCATAACATTGAAAAACTTCAAAAATGTCTAGATGATAGATAGCTGCTACCTCTAAAATTGTTTTATTCATATGACTGGCAACATGTACTTAAATGAATGGACAACCTCATCATCTCTCTCATAAACTACAGGATGAATTAAAACGGAGCCAGGGAGGCACATTTATAGCTAATCCACACTGGCATTTCTTCAGTGCTATCAGTGAAGCCATAGCAATGAGTAATTACTGAGTGTATACCCCAAGGTTTGCAAAATTTTTTTGGTGGTAATTTTGAAGCACATAAATAAAAATGCAGAATTATTTTACCTGCAGTCTTCTGCTAAATTATTAGTTCTAAACAAGGACATTGACGGCTTTCACATAAATATAGACTTTTTTCTTTCTTTCTCTACTCCTTCAACCACACCTAGTCCTCAAAGGCAAAGAAAGCAGAGTAATGCATGCATTTGGATGGATTGGAGTGACATAATGTTTTATTGCAGTCTGCATTCTCAGATCTGTGACTGCCCAAGCCACTGGTGACTCTTTACAATATCATGATGCACCTTGTCCTAGAAGATATGGTATGGTGCATAAATACAAGCAAGTAATCCAAGGCAGCCAGCATGGCATTACTAATGGCAAATCGTGCCTGATCAGTCTGGTGGCCTTCTATTATGGAGTGACAGCAATGCCCCCAGACATAAGTAGAAACTCAGAGAAGTCTTTGAGAACCCTGCAGAGAAGAACTTGGAGGTTCTTGTGGATGAAAAGTTGGACATAAATAAATAACATAAATAGTTGGACATAAATAAAAATAAAAGTTGGACATAAATAAACCAGGAAAGTGCACTTGCAGCTCAGAAGGCCAACTACATCCTGGGCTGCATCAAAAGCAGTGTGGGCAGCTGGTGGAGGGAGGGGATGCTGCCCCTCTGCTCTGGTAAGACCTCACCCAAAGTACTGTGCCAAGAGACTTTATACATGGGCAGCTAGGCACAGGTCAAGGGGCAGCAATGGTTTCAACTGGAACTGAGCAGGTTTAGATTAGGTGTTAGGAAAAAACTCTTTACTACAAGGTTAGTGAGGCACTGGAACAAGTTGCCCAGACAGGTTGTGGCTGCTGCGTCCCTGGAAGTGTCTAAGGCCAAGCTGAACGGGGCCCTGAGAGATCTAATCTTGTGAGTGACACCCCTGTCCATGGCAGGGGAGTTGGCTGTAGGTGATCCTTCAATTCCCTTCCAACCCAAACCATTCTGTGGTTCTATGATTCTGTGATTCTACCATCAGGAGGCACGGGCATTCACAAAAGTCTTGTAGTCGCATGGGAATCACAACATGAAAATGAACAGATGTTGTGAGGCACTTCTTATGACTTATTATTCATACTGCAGCAATTCCAAGAGACCATATTCCAATGGGGCTGGATGGAGTACATCCAGTCACTAAATACTTCCCTAGAGTGCAATGGGAGAGTAGTAAGTGTCTATGTAAAATGAAGTCTGCTGTATTCAGCACACCTTGAGAGTGTTTATATATTCTGGACCACATCTCTGTCTTTGTAAGTATCCGTAACAGAGGCACTAACTCTAGTTCTATTTTCTGTGAGTTGTTCTTTTAAAAAGATACATTGGAAAGTGCTCTTGTGATGAGCCTACCAAAGGTGATTTTTTTTTCCCCAGGTAAGTGGTAGCCTCTCCCCACATACTGCTGCAGCTTTCCTGGCCAGAACAGAAAGCTGAACTTCATTTATTCCTACAAAATTATATCGACTTTGACTCCTGATTCTATGTCTCTGAAAATCCACAGAACATTCAGGCAAGAAGAGGTTCTTCTAGGAATGGTACCAGAGGTAAAGCAAATGAGCCTGATCTTTTCACAAGCTTGTGAATTTAAAGACAGACCAACAGAAACACTTATCTTTAATTTACCAACTGAGCAGGTTTGGAAGAGGTTCTTTTTGGCACAAAGTATATACATTTAACAGAAAAAAATAATAAATTCTAAATAAGCTTCAGAATGTTGACTGGAATTCATTTATTTTGCTCTGGTTTCCCCCTTTTCCTCTATTACAGGAAACAAATACTTTGAATGGGACCAGGTTGTACCCTCAAAACTGAAGGTCAGCATAGTACAGGGGGAGCAATGAGATTGTGCTCATGATATAAAGAGTTTATTTTTGAATTTATTTAATCAGCTAGGTCCCTTAAAACAATGCATGTGCCTGATGACTGCAATTAGCTGCATGCTATTATTGAAGATGGTTCTTGTTTTTCCCTTGACAATTTGAGAAAATTGTCGTGATGGTGAGTATGAGAAAAATGTCAAATAGAACAATAACCTGAACAGAGCAAATTCACACTTTCAGAGCAAGAGGATTACAAAATTAATAACCTTTCTAATACTTACAATATTTTTGTTTCAAAATTATCAGGAATTGCAATGAAAAATAAAATAAATATGTGATATTTATAACTCAAAAGCAGTGGAAAATGTGCTCTATGACACGAATCTGTATTAATTTTTGTTATCTATTTGAAATTAGAAGCCCAAATTTGAATGATTTATCAGGATATAAATCAAATTTTCAATTGCAGATTTACATTGGTTTAAGAGTAACAAGATTGTGGCTGCAAAGATTGTACAACTAAATTGCCAAGAAACAAAATAATTTAACAGAAAACCCCTATATCTTTAATTATAAATAACACTATTTGGGCTCTCAGGAGAGCTGAGGGGTGACATCATCAAAGACCCACTACACATTTCTCTGTAATATAAATGCTTACGGTCTCTTCTTATTTGTTTGGAAAGCATATTGCATCATGCCTATGAGAAAAATCCTCTTGCTGAGTAAAAACAAGCTGATATCTGAAAACAAATATATGTATGAAAATAACATAACACTTGAGTATAATAATTAAAAAAGTAACACAAATTTTTCCCCTACAGTATCTAACTGGAAAAAAAAAAAGATATTTTTTTTCTTACTTTTTCCATTGGGTACCACAGCATTATGGCCCAAACCCCTTAGCTTAATTTTACTTGCTGAAAGTAAATAGAAAATCTTCCCCAGACTGACTCTTTTTTGTCCCTGGTGATTTTAAAGAGCGCACTTTTTCTTCTTAAATACGATATAAAGTCTGTATTATTTACTGTGGAAGTTTCCACTATTGAAATAATGATTGCTAATATAATTGAGTGAGAACATTCTGTTTCCTAGTAGACAGAGGTCCTGTGCAACCTTGCACATTTAAACAAAATGATTACCAGCAATCACCTACTTGAAATTCCTCCAAGGGTTTTTGTGTAGAGCATATGAATACATGGGAACAAAGACAAAATACACATTTTGTTCTATTTTAGTAGTTCTACTTAGATTTGAACTGGGAAGCTGCAGAACTGGGAACGATCATTTTGTTCCATTTTTCTGTTTGACTAAATAAGTTAATTGCCCTAAGATGGAGATCTTGGGACTTACTTGCATGAACTGTGGCAACACGGTACGTGAGCTGCACACAGAAGTAACTACAGAATCTGTTGTGAGACACATAGACAAAATGAAACAACAGTTGGGAATAATTATGCAGGAATACCTAAGCATTTTAAAAGTGTCTTTTTATCTGGGAGACTAATAGATGCCCAGGTGGCTAGAATGGGCCCAATCCAAATAGTATAGGACTTCAAAGTTGTTGCCTGGGTAGAGACTGAAGAACTTTCTACGGTGCTTCTTTGGGATCAGAAATTAAATGAAGAATGATGGCACTGGCAGAATATGTTGAAAACAGGGCTGCAACCTTTTGAGAAGATCCCTCACTGTGCTCAGGTTGCAAGGGGGGAGGGCAGTTTAGGAAAGTTTTCAGAAGCACATGTGCCAGCTGGAAGTCAAACCTTGAGGAATAACAGCACTCTGTCTTTAGTTAATATCGTTTTATCAATCTTTTGCTTCCACTATGTATTTCCACCAGCAATACATTCAAGCAAAGATTTAGTTTTGATTAATGTTGTTGGGATCTGAGCATGTGCTTAAGCCATGAACTAACAGTAAATCAAGGTAAACTCTGTCTTTGCTACAAGGCTGCCAAATCCTGTCTTTTCTGCATATCCTCTCCCAACAGCTGATAGCACCCTTGTTCCTTGCTACTTTAGCCTAAGAGAGGTAATTATGGATCTGAAAGTGTTACCTATCTTGAACATTTTGGAGCATGCTATTAGCATTTACTTGTTGTTTGTTGGTCTCTCTTTTTTTTTTTTTTAAATTTATTGGTGATACATTTATTTTCCACATCTGGGAAAAGTACTGCTAGTTGCATTATATCCTTTATCCCTGCATGTGCTTATCCTTTTAGTTCTCCCATAAGTAGCTAGTATTCAGCCTGTCACAGGTACATGAGGCTAATAGTTCAATCACTGGAGAGAAGGGGGGGAGGAAGATGAAAGGGCAGGAAATGGCTGTCATGGCCCCAAAGGAAATATTTGTAGGAAAAGGAGCACAACAGCAAATAAAGTGCTAATTAATGTCCAATTCGAGCACTGATATACGGACCACAGCAGTAGGCAAAACCCAGCCTTCTGTTCCACTGGCTGCTCAAGAGCTTTTGTGTTGTAGCTCTATGCAAGCATGCATCTGCAAGTTTTGAATTTATACAATTTTCCAGTCCCCTCCTTTAGATATGTTTTCACTGAGTTTTCCTTTTCACTATTTTATGGATTTTTTTTAAATTAATTTGGCTGAGTCTAGTTTGTCTGTGCTGATGCTGACTTGTTCAGTACATTCTGAATTTATAGTAGTAAAGCCTCTAACTGGAAACATCCTGGGAGGTGTGGTGGGACAAGGGCATATCTGATAAGCTGGATAACACACACACAAAAAAAGAGAATGAGGAGATTAAACTCTCCCAGGCTTAATGGGGCTTTCATGGGAAAAACTGGACCTCACTCTTAAATTTGGGGATCTGAAAAATACAGTGGCACTTATGGTACTAATTTACTGGCTTTGTCCAGCAGAAGGCATTGAGAGTGAACCTTTTTTGGAGAACATAATAGCAAACCAGTGCTGTTTTAGTGAAACACAGCAACCAGAACTAGGAATTGACTAAATCAGTTGTTAAAGAACTAAAATGAAAGGTGAAATTCACAAAGGAATGTCATGATGATCAATTATTTCTGGTGTTTAGTATCTGAGAATCACATCTTAAGGTAAAATGTAAGGTAAAATGTTGTTTGCTGATGACTGAATGCCAGAAATAATAACTGACATTAAGCTTTTCTGAATCTGACCAAATGAAAGCCTAAAAAGGGAATTTATAGAGCAGAATACATTTGTTTCAATGATGCATAGCTTTTAGAATACAAATGACTGAAATGTTACTCATTATCCCATAATCATAAAAGGAACACGATAGTTATTAAATACCAAAAAAAAAAAAAAGGCCCCCAAACAACCCAGCAGTGAAGGCAGTGAAATATAGTTAAAGATATTGCATCAACTGAGAGAAGACAGAAAACTTCAGAACCAGAATGGAAAGAACAGTTTGGATTTCCAGTGTTTCCCGTGGCAGCGTTACATGGACATAGAGTGGGACATCACTTACAACACAGTACATATTGTAACTCTTAGGTCCAAGGAGTCTGGAATATCAGCTGACCCCATGGGTTTATGACAGGGAGACAAGGGAGAGGCTCCCCATGCAAGATGCTTTCTGTGAAGGAGACACTTTCACAGTTACAAATCTCAGCAACAGTCAAAACATAGCTATGAAAATCATTTTCATTCCACAAGCCTTTTGGAGGCTTTATGTGTCCCAGATCCACACTATCAGACTAGTCTGCCATTAAATTGTTTGAAGTGAGCCAAAAACTGTGCATTGTTCTGGGATGGCATGCCAGCATCCTACAGGCAGCGACTGTGTCTCTCCCTTTGATTGCTGGTCTTGCCAAGTGCAATGTTGGCATGGTTGGAAGTCCCTGCTCTCACCGAGACAATTCCTCTGCTTCCAGCCCTGCACTCGTGGTCAATGATGGTCCTGCTGGAAAGTGCTTACCTGGGAGCTAACTATGAGCCACGGGTCTTGCATTTTATTGGAATAAAAAGAAGCAGTTGCAGGATGCAACTGCTGGAGTCTTAATGGAGTTCTGTGGTGAGGCTTTGCTATGCTAAGTTTCTGTCTCAGGAAAGTGTCTACAGCATAACAGCAACAACTAACTTTTCCCCAGTTTTTGCTGTGCATAATGAAGATGGGAAGTTTTAAATATAGATCTTGTGTAGTTACATGGTTATACAGACACTGTGTTCATGCAGCACCATATGTTTGTAATCTTGCTCTCAGTCAATAGTTGAAAGTGGTCTTGTAGATCTGTTTTTTCCCAGTCTTACATATCAAGTCATGATGTGTTCCTCTCTGTGTGTAGATGTGTGTGATGCAATAGCCAAGCAAGAATTTTATCTGGTATTTTTAACCCTTTGTTTTTCAGATGTGAAGGACTGTAGAACTTCAGATTCCCTTGGGACCACTTATATTTCATGCTGTAAAGCATTACCTATCCAAAATCATATTATCAGATTCTGGCCTTTGACTAATGTTTATCAGGTTGCTTTCTGTAAACAACTTCCAAGTTCCCACAGCTCTGGAAAATTAAATTTTTTTCTTTATTCCCTTACTATTTCATTAAGTCAATATTCACTTCCTTCAAGTAAGTGAGGCTCACATGGATGTAACTGATGGGAGAAATGAAACCTTTGCATTTGTAGCAATATAAAAAGAACAAAATTGAGTGTATAGCCTTCTACATCTCCCCCACCTCCACAGAAAAGAGTACTGTAAGGTCAGGAGTATAATCAAGAACCATCAAGTGTTCCTCCTTGGACAGGAATTCCCACAAGCTGGATAAACAGACATGATCAGCTCAGCCAGGCTGATAAATACACTGCTTATGTGTGTGCTCCCATATTGCATCAGGCATTGGTAAAATATTTGGACAAACACATCACTAGACAAGAGAGCTGTGATGGAGAAGAGCACAGTTTTTTTTAGAGCAGCAAGCAAAATTTATGGGCTTTGAAGGATTTAGACCAATTATGAAACGAAGATAATTTGTTTCTGCAAGTGGAATATGCTCAATTGTACATGAAGTGTTTGTTACTTGAACAGCCTCAGAAGGAGTAGGACAATACATGCATATTGGATGGAACATATCACTGAAACTGGTCTTTTTCCAGAGTCTGACCGGACCTTGGCAAGTCATGTTTCTTCAGTGACTTAAAGTGTTCAGGACAGGCATAGGAAACAAGAGACTTCCTGCTTTCCCAAAGAGCTTTAAATAATTTCTTTGCTTGTGCTGAATTCACTTTTACTTAGTAAATTTTTACACAAGAGCTGAGACCTGTCTATTTTCACAAGGATTTTGTCAAGTCTGAGCTTGATTAGCCCACACTGTAAACACTGAATTATTTGGCAGAGAAAGATGGCAATGCAATAGTTTAGAGTAATTCAGCCAAATAATTTTTTTCACGTACAAACAGTTCTTCTGCCTTTAAAAATGTAAAATCAAAATACAAAATGTCTTCCTGTTTAAGAAACTATGATATCTTTTTTCCACAGTTATGACCAATTGTTTTTGCATCAGGTGCCCCATTATGAAATTATTTCTACTTGCTGAATTATTATGATATTTAATCTTTACATTGTTATTCATCATCACACTCAGAGACTTCGGTTAGGTCCAGGGCATGTAGGTTAATGGCTCAACAAGCTTTCAGGCTCCCTGTATTGGACCTTTCTGCAACATTGAAAATAAAAGGTAATTTGAAGAACAAGGGCTACAAAAGCCTTTTCAAGTATAGAGAGAAATCAAGAGATATTGGATCTGAGTATTTAGTCCAGGGTTTTTAAATGTTGTCTGGATCAGTTCTGCTGTAACACCAACAAAATTTATATTATCATAAGGGATAGATACCTGCCTGAAGAGTGGAATAGCCTTACTTTAGCATTTGAAAACACTAAAACAACCAAGAAAGAGACAGTACCTGGGTCCAAAATAGTTTACAGATGATTGTGAAAACAAAGGCAAAGAGACAGAGAAGGCTGAATGGGAGATACAAAGGAGAATCAGGGCAGATTTCAAGTCCTTTAGTCCCATGCTCTACCTATTTTGCCCCTCTCTTTGCTGCATGAGAAGAGAAAATGACAGGAGCAGTCATTAGTGTGAGATGTAATCAAACAGGTGATTGCAGGGGAGAGAGATTATGCTTTTAGTATGGAAGTACCATGTAAATGATTATGTCTTGTGTGGCAAAAGGAAGGGAGATCATGTCATACAATAGAATATTTCTGATGCCTTAAACAAACAAAATCTCTTACATCTACATTTTTCTCTTTTATCACGATTATAAAGGTGTAAATTACCCATGGATATTCATGCTATTGTCAGAATATAAATTCACCATGGAAAGCAATGTTTTTATACAGCTACACTTCTTTGAGATGCAGCTTCATCAGCATAATTTGATGGTATTTTTATGTGCTGTATTTGAACTGTACAGTGTCATGTAGTCTTTTGAAGGAAAAGAGACTCATTCCTGAGGGTAATGTTTTTGAATGCATATGTGAATCTCAACACGTGGAATCACAGAATACGCCGAGTTGGAAAGGATCCACAAGGATCATCAAGTCCAACTCCTGGCCCTGCACAGGACCCTTCTCAAGAGTCACACCATGTGCCTGACAGCATTGTCCAAATACTTCTTGAACTCTGTCAGGCTTGGTGCTGTGACCACTTCCCTGGGGAACCCATTCCAGTGCCCAACCACCCTCTGGGCAAAGAACCTTTTTCTAATATCCAACCTAACCCTCCCCTGACACAACTTCAGGCTGTTCCCTCGTGTCTTGCACTGGTCATGGCAGAGAAGAGATCAGTGTCTGCCCCTCCTCTTCCCCTCACGAGGAAGTTGTAACTGCAAAGAGGTCTCCCTTCAATCTCCTCTGGGCTGAACAGACCAAGTGACCTCAACCACTCCTCATATGGCTTCCACTTAAGCCCCTTTACCATCTTTCTTGCCTTCCTTTGGACATTTCCTAAGAGCTTAATATCTTATACTGTGGTGCCTAAAACTGCCACAATGTTCCAGGTGAGGCTGCACCAGCACAGAGCAGAGTGGGACAATCCCCACCCTCAACCAGCTGGAGATGCTTTGCCTGATGCCCTCCAGGACACGGTTGGCCTTCCTGGCTGCCAGGGCACTGCTGACTCATATTCAACTTGCCACCGACCAGGACCCCCAGGTTCTTTTCCACAGCACTGCTTTCCAGCATCTCATTCCCAGTCTGTATGCACACCCAGGGTTGACTCACCCCAGGCACAGTATCTGGCACTTTCCCTTGTTGAACTTCATATGGTTGGTGATTGCCCAGCCCTCTAATTTGTTGAGGTCTCTCTGCAGGGCCTCCCTGCCTTCAAGAGAGGTCAAGGGCAGTGAAGTCATCTATCTGGGGTCTGAAGTGCTGTGGACCTTCTGTAGTGGTGTGGACCTTCACGCTGCATCACCTACGTATGACTTGTTCCAGCAAACTGCTTAACCTAGGGTTGGATTCCAGCAGAGCAGTCTGTCTCCTTGCACGAAGCCTAAGCTGCAGGCTCTTTGCACAAGCAGTGGTGTGACTCCTGTTACCTCAGGAGAAACTTGTGCAGTTGTTCTTTTAATACCTTTCTTAGGTGAGGAAGTATTATATTACAAAAGGGAAAATAAAGCACGGGCTACGCAATCTTAATTCCATGACACTTTAAACATTTGTATTTCTTTTAAATAATGTCAACGTTGACTCAATAACTCATTTTGTGGTTGGGACCCCATTGTATCAGGAAATGTATATGAACAGACTTGTGTAGATCTGTACTATCTAATAGTTGCTGAGCCAGCAATTCTCAAGGTACTTGTCTAACACTTCACATCTCTTCATATACCTTCAAATAGGCATAAAGTTCCCTTCTTCCACAACAGACATACCTTTTCCATGAGACATAAGAAGTGCTTTTAGATGCTATTAAAATTATTGGAAAGGCTTTTTAAATGTTTGAGGGTATCTCAGATATCATAGCTGGAACAAACAGATGAAGCATTGCTGATTTTATATCTGCTAGAAAGTTGGTCCAATGCTAAAGTCCATTTTTCCATTAAGTTCAACCACAAGGACCTGTTTTTTCTTCCATCAAATGCTTTATCTCAACAGTTGTTTGTGAAGGCAACAGTGTGTTGCAGAGTAAATGCATTTCATATTGGCTCTTTAAATAATTTAAAGAGCAAGAACAAATATGAAATGTATGTTCAGTCATTGGATTCTGAGAATATGGGAGAAAACTGGAGTTCGCTCCTTTACAAATCAAAATGAAGTATATAATGAATTATCTACATTTTAAATTTTGTTTCATGTGATGGTAAACAAATAAATTGGGAAACACTCAAATAAGATGTATTTTGCATTACACAAAGCTTTAGAATATTGTGGCACTTATTGCACATTTTAATTATGCAGAAAAAGTGGCATTTTAAAGGAGAATTATGTGCATAAAGTTAAGTATTGCAAAGTTAAAAGTGCTAAGAAAATGACTTCTATTTTATTTTAGCTGCCTTACATGAAACAGTCCTTAATTATCCAAAGGAACATCACATAACCATAGATTCTTCACCTGGCTTAAAACAGTGCACAGTCCTGAATGAATCAGGCTGGGTGATGTAGGTGGTACTAACAAATGGATTCCTGCACCACTGATTGCAGAAGCTGGAGGGCTTGCATGTGTTAGATGGTTTTGAGATGTGACTGTATTTGGGTGCACCTAAGGTAAGAAATTCAGTATTTTATTTGTGATGGTGAGGAGGGGAACTTGAAGAAGGTATTTGAGAGCTGCTTGGAGATTTAGACTTTTTCCTGCCTCTGTTGCAGGAGTGACTCAAGCCACTTTCATGGTCACTAAGAGTAAGTTTTTTGTGTATGACTTGGGAGGTTTGGGATCCCAGGGAGATTCATAACATGCCATACACAGAAATGTCAGGTTGCACACCCACAGCTGAAATCATTGGCACTGCTAGCCCATGAAGACCCCTTGAAGGGGTAAATATATATTTTAAAACGCAACATCACATAAAACTGAGTCTTATCTTGTTTAAACAAAGCACTGAAAATTAGCGGCTCTTTTTTTTATCTCTGTTTGTTAACAGTTTTCGAATACATTATCCTGGTAATACATTTGGACTCAGCTCACTGAATTGCCTGTGTGATTTTGACCTCAGAATGCGTGAGGAGCTTTACTGGAAGAGCTTGGGGACCCCCAGAGCCCTTTCCTTCTAGGTGTGCTTTCAAAAGTGCCATACTGCTGGCAATGGCCTTGTGAGGGGGGTAAGGAAGCTGACAAACACCTTGTCACACACTGATCCATCACCAGAACCTTCTGGCAGTGCTTGCTAATCCATCTGTTATTAATGAAATACCCACCATAACTACTGCAGTTTGTAGTACATCTTAATCACTGTCTACTGAAATTGTATGGTATTCCAGAGGAAAGTATGGAATATGCAACAAAGATTTGTAGATGATGAGGTTGGGTCCTAATAAGCTCATCAAAACAGGAAACACACCTGAAGAACAACTGACAACTGGAATAGGTTCAGGAAACGACTATATCTCTTCATGAGAGAAAGGAAAGCTACTAAATGGGAGTGAAATGAGAGAAAATGGCTTTTTTAGTAACGTAAAGCTGCAGACTGGATAAAAAAAAAGCAAACAAGTGTGGGAAAAGCAAACAAGTTATCAAACAAAGCAAATAAATGTCCGCTTTTTGCACATTTATTGCATTATTGTGTGCTTAGATAAATGAAACATTTGCAAGCTATCAATCTACTTGGAGAAATTCCTAAATAATATATTAAAAACTTTAGACTGGTAAGTCAGATGCACAGTTTTTGGAGATCAAGGACCCAGAACTGAGAAGACACCCAGAAGAACCTGATTTGAACTTCAGTAAATTCAATAAAATTTTTAAAGATAATAAAATTGTCAAAGAAAATAAAATTTTCAAGAGCATGACTTAGAGGAGGTTTGAAGTTTGGGTAAGTAGCAAGACAGGCAGACTGAGGTCAGCAGATCATAGGAGCAAATATGAGAAATATGCAGAAGGTTTTTAACTAAAAACCTACAAACATAGTGTTGATGTTAGCCAGGGCCTCAGAAGTGCCTTAGCTTTGGATACATTATTTGTTATATGTGTAAGTGACAAAAATATCCACAAAATAATTTTAGGGAAAAAAAAAAGAAACCCACATTGCTAAAAAGTAACAAGACTTACATACCTTCATAAGGAAGAATAAAGTCACAGAAATCCTTGATTTGAAGGGGTGCCAATTGTATTTGATGAGCAGACAACCCAAAGAAACTTCAAAGCTTGCAAACTGTAAAATTAAAAAAAATTTATTCCCACAGGGAAACACACAGGATTTTCACCCCTCTCATTTCCTGTCACNAAGAGAAGAGGAGTAAAGAGAAAAAAAACTACATGAAGCTCTAACTTAGCTTAAAACCTTAAAACCCACATTAACATTAAAACTTAAATCCTCTATTTCCAAATCACCCTTGAAGGACAGGATACAGTGACTGAAATATTAGCTTGAGCAATAAAAAAAAGATAAAACTTGGGGTGCTATGGTCAGCTGAAGTTAAAGCAAAGAGTTTGAAAAGAAACCCTAGTCATGGTTAATATCAGTAAGTAAATCTTAAAACACACCGAGGAAAGAATTTCCTCTCTAGTTAAATGCTAAGTATATGGTATGTGTAAATGAGATGGTTTTGTTTGCGGGTTTTTTCTTTTCTGTTTTTAATGTAAAACTTACAAATTAAGGGCTATTTTATTGACTAGAACATGTCAGAGAATAAGTCCTAATGAGAGAGTATACTGTGGGACAGAATAATAAAGATATGAAGTAAAACATAAATAAAGAAAAAAAAAGGAGAGAGATCACATGAGGAAAAAAATAAAAGTGAGAATGAAGGATGGAGTGTGACTTTGCTCCTGTAAATACATTCAAGAAATACTTCAGAGATATGATCCTGTGGAAGACAGTCAAGTTTTCCAACAACATGACTGAATTACAACATCACTGAAAAATTTCATCTACTCAAGTGTTAATATGAAACCGTAACTACAGCTTATAGAAATGATGCTAAAAGGATGGGCACTGTAAGTTGTTATTCAGATTACAATAAGTAAAAGCTGAAAACCTGTGATAGTGGATCTTAGCTTAAAGACTTAATATCAGAAGTCAGTAGATAATGGCAAAGCAGAGACAGCTCATTAAGTAGTTCCTTATGCCTACAAATGAGTGTTCAGCAAAGTCACATCCATCGGAGAAATGAGATGATTTCAGTTTCCCTAAAAATGAGAGAAGGAGATATGAGTGTTGTTCTCCCCTGGCCAAAACAACCAGTGACAGAGAAGCCCATGTTTCAGGCAGTTCCATTGGCAAAGACTGAGGAGAACATCTTAACTCTTTGGAGAGTTACAAAACAATAGATTTAAGAAGTTGTTGCTGTCTTTTCCTTTATAAGTTTTTTCTTCTTGTATTATTTCATGTACTTGTAACCCTTAACACAGAGCTTTGCTTAATCACCCCCCAAGCAGTGATGTTAATATTTACCCTCTTTCACTGGATTAACTATTGCACATACATCTTTGGGCCTATAATCAGTAGGGTTATTTGTTTCCCCTGTTCTACAAGAACGCTACTGTAGAGTGTCACTCATCTGCTCAGAAACTGTTTAATTTTCTGCTAATGCTTTTTCCTATAGACACTTCAGTTTTTATCCCAACAATGTTTCTTCGTTTCCCTTTACCTCCAATCTTTCCTTTTGTGTGCTTTATAAATGCGTTTTGATTTATTAAATCATATTTATTGTTGTAACCACATTAAAATATTAAATAAATAATCTAGCATCTGAACACCTCCTCCCAGCACAAAGAACTTTCCCAAATTCAGGACACAGAACTCCAGCTCCGGATCTGGAGCTGTGACAGCAAAAATTCAATTACAGTGAGCTTTTTAGATAATTGCTATTTTTTCCCCTCTTTGCTGTAAATAAAAAAACCTAACCTTTTTCATAAGTTGCTGGTATAGAAATAGAAGAGAATAACCGTTATACCATCTAAAAGAAAAACCAATACCAACTCTCCCATGAAGAATATGATACCTATGGTAGAGCATTTCTGTTATGAGAGTCTCCCAGTAAACATTAAGCACATTGTATATCGATAGGGAGATCTTTGTAACTGATCTCTTGTACCAATATCATGAAAGTAATCCTAAACTCTAATTTCAGCAGGCAAATATGTGCTGTGTTGGATGAGCAACATCTAATTCTCATTTATGCTTAAGTGTGTTAATCTTAATCTGATAATATGTAATAGAGACCTCATTGTGGTCTACAGCTTCTTCACCAGGGGAAGCAAAGGGGCAGGCACTGATCTCTCTGGTAACCAGTGATAGGACCCAAAGGAACTGCATGAAGCTGTGTCAAAGGAGGTTTAGGTTGGATATTAGGAAAAGGTTCCTTGCTCAGAGGGTGGTTAGGCACTGGAACAGGCTCTGCAGGGAACTGATCACAGCACCAAGACTGCCAAAGCTCAAGAAGTATTTTAGACAATGCTCTCAGGTACATCTTGCAATTCTTGGGGCTGTCCCATGCATGGCCAGGAGTTTGACTTCAATGATCCTTGTATGTCCCTTCCAACTCAGTATACCCCATGATTTTTTGAACCTACATAAGAAAAATAAATATGTCTTTCCATTCACTTAGGATGCAAAGTGCCTTCCTTCTATGTGCCACAGCAGCAACGTGTGCTGGAAAAATGGTGTAACTGTAAAGGAGACTTTGAAGTATACTGATCATCTTCCTCAACATTGCAATCTGCTGTCCAAAGGAAAAACAAGGTGTATCACATAATCATGGAATGGCTTGGGTTGGAAGGAACCTTAAAAATCACTTATTTCACTCCTTTCACTAGACCAGGCTGCTTAAAGCTCCATTCAACCTGGCTTTAAACACTTCCAGGGATGGGACATCCACAGTTTCTCTGGTCAAACTATTCCAGTGCCTCACCACCCTTACAGCAAAGAATTTTTTTCCTAATATTTAATCTACACTGATTCTATTTCAGTTTTAATCCATTCCCCTTTGTCCTGTCACTACATGCTCTTGTAAATAGTCCCTCTCCATCTGTCTTGTAGGGTCCTTTCAGGTACTGAAAGGCCACAGTTAGGTCACACCTCTTTTTCTCTTTTTCCAGGCTAAACAATCCCAATTCTCCTAGCCTTTCCTCACAGGAGAAGTTCTCCATCACTCTAACCAGCCTGGTGGCCCTATTCTGGACTTGCTCCAACAGGTCCATGTCCTTGGTGTGCTGAGGATCCCAGAGCTGGATGCAGCACTCCAGGTGGAGTCTCATGGGAGCAGAGTAGAGGAGCAGCATCACCTCTCTCGACCTGCTAGCCACATTGCTTTTGATGCAGCCCAGAATACACTTGGCTTTCTGAGCTGCAACTGCACATTGCTGGACCATTTCCAGCCTCTTATCCACCAGCACCCCCAAGTCCTTCTTGGCAGGGCTGCTCTTGATCTGTTCATCCCACAGCTTATAATGGTGTCGGGAGTTGCCCCAATCCAGGTGCAGCACCTTGCGCTTGGCCTTGTTGAACCCCATGAGATTTGTATGCCCAATTCTTGAGCTTCTCCAGGTTCCTCCCGATGGGATCCTGTCTTTCAGGTGTGTCAACAACACTGCTCAGCTTAGTGTCATCTGCAAACTTGCTGAGGGTGCATTAGATCCTTTTGTCTATGTCATTAATAAACATTAAATAGCGCTGGTCCCAATACGGACCCCTGAGGGACACCACTTTTCACTGATGTCCATCAGGACTCTGAGATGTTGACCCCTGCTCTCTGGATGCCACCATCCAATGTCTTGTACATCTAACGGTCTATACATTGACTCCAGCTCTTTCTAAGTTAGAGAGCAGAATGTTGTGGGGGACCATGTCAATGACTTTACAGAAGTCCAGATAGATGATAGCTGTACCCCTTCCCTTGTCCTCTGATGGAGTCACTGTATCATAGAAAGCCACCAGATTGGTCAGGCAGGACTTTTCCTTGGTGAAGCCATGCTGGCTGTCTCGAATCACCTCCCTGTCTCCCATGGTCCTCGGCACAGCTTCTAGGAGGATCTGTATCACACCGTACCACTGACACTGTCACAGGAGTTGAGCATTTCAGTACATAAACTGCAACTCTAAAATCACAGTAAACCAACAGCTTAGAAGTGAACTCTCTGGCAGCAGCTGTCTGTTGGTAATTGAATTGCAAAATGCAGAAGGAATGGCACAAGGACAACCATTTTAATTTTTGCTCCCAAAAGGCCAGGGCCTACTTATTAAAATGAGATCTCCAATCAGGACTTTTTCTTGGTCACACTATTGTCCAATATGATTTTTTTTCCAGAAAACAATTCTCATTAAGTTTTTTTACTTCTGCAAAGCTCTGTTCATTGATGTCCAGAATGCCAGTCATAGAAAACATTTTATTACCAGGGTCTGTAGGACTATTTTTTTCTCATCATGTGGCTATAAATGCCATTTAGACTTCAGCAATTCAGAATCTTCACTGTGAATTTTCCTGACCTGCATGCAATTAGCTTCTTAAATATAACGTTCCTACAATTTCCAAGGGAAGCTTGTTATGACGCTTTTAATGCAAGTGTTTTCATGTGCTGTTTTCTTCGAAAATCCATTCTCAGTTCTTGTCCTCCTCTTTCTGCCACTTTCCAAGATGAACGCATCCATAGAAGTGTAGATTGTGGTTTAAAAGATAAATGGAAAGCTGTGGGTGTCCAGGGCAGCCAGCTTCATCTATAGGAATGTGATTAGACTCAGCCAGTGGAAAGTGCAACTACTTAATGCTTCCTAACATATGAAAGGATAGTGAGCTCCTAGGAGACATCAATCATGTTTGGAGGAGGTAAAAAAAATTTTAAAAAATTACAATTCAAAAAGTTAAAACAAAGTTGACTTCTGAATCCTTCTTTATTCCTTTTCCATGAGTTAATGACATCAGGGACTGTATATGTTATGACTTATGGCATCACTTCAGCTTGTTTTCACAGTCTGCCCATGGCCAGGAAAGTATGGAGCAATAATATTGCAGTATTTATTCGAAGACAATAAGCAGTCATTGCTGAACTAGGGAAGCCAGGCCATGTTTATCTTCATGGATTTAGTCAGCTGGGAGATGAATAAGAGCCAAACTTGAACAAGCAAACATTTGCCTTCTTGTCCACAATGCAGCTATTTCACTTTGCATGGCTGAAGACATAAATCTTTCCTCAGTGGCAAGCAAACAGTTTCAGATACATGGCACTAGCTAAGCGTCACAGGACATCAACTGAATACTTGTGACCCTGAGTGTTCATGAAAACAACCACAATCCATCTTAAAACAAAAAATGGCAACAATCTTATAGTGCTTCAACAGCAAACAATAAAAAGCTGTAATTCCTTCTGTGAACTAGTCTCTGACTAAATATCAGCTGTAAAAATGACTTCCTATCTATTGTTAGGCTCACAAAAGAAATTATAGGAAATTATTGATTGTAGCAACCAATTGTTGCAGTGCAAATACAGAAATAAGTGTTCCAAACAGGTATAAAGCAATTTAACTTCTATTGATGCCTTCATGGGGCGACAGGGAATGTTTCAAAAAATACCTTCCATACAGGCTAAAGACATAATGATTTCATTGATATTTTCTTGGTGCACAAATTAAAAATTCTATACCCCCTTGGATAGCCAGACAGTCTCATGCCATAAGGAATGGGGGTGGAGAATAATATTCTGAGACCTTGATGTTTTAAATTCTGCAGTATGATGCAGGGAGTGTAAAGATGTTGCATTGCCACATGCAGTTCCTTGCTCCTGGAGTCACAGCAAGATGTTACGAGCATTCATTTGTTTAAATCTTAATAACTCCTAAAAGTCTTTGATAAAAAATCCTAAAAACATCTGCACAGTGAGCTCACTGCATGAATCAACAGGTTGGAAAGAGCTGAGGTAGACTTTCACCTCTCATGTGTTGGCTCTGCTCAGTGCATATGTGGGTACTTTGGCATTATTTGCCCAATAGAAAATGAGCACCTACCTCTGTGACTCACTTCCCAAATTCTGTGAGAAAGAAAAATTGTCTGTATGAATCAGCTGTGAAACTATGACCCCACTAATGGTCCCCTGGTGCAGATTATGTATGTACCAATATAATTTACCCAGCAATTAAAACACTGGGTCATGCAATGTTGCTTATCTGGAACTGAATGAAGAGGGAAGGGGGTAAAGCAGATTTCTCAGTGTTATTACTGTCCCAAAGCTTTGTGGTGAGATGCATTCATGTTTAGGTAAGCATGTCCTGTGCTCTCCTAGGTAATGTTTTCCTCAACCAATTTGAATGACAAGAGGTAGTTTCTGAATCATAACTGTATGGAGAAGGTCACTGAGTGGTTCCATAAATATAAGAGAGCCTTACACGGGTGTGCCATCACCAAGATGCTCTGATAAACTCTGAGGAAAAATGTAGACACTTGGCTTGAGGGGCTCAAAACACCCAGAGGGAGCTCCCATTAAACGGACAATCCAGGTGTTGTTCCTCTCACTGAATGGACATTTCAAGTCCTTTGCTATTGACTCCTTACTGTCAATGGCAAGGAATGAAGGTATGGGGGATGTGTGGAGGAATGAGGGCTTTGGCTGTAAGCAAGTCTAAGAATAAAGGACATTTCCACTGTGTTCCCTGTGGCATTCAGCTCTATGAATTCCCACCTCTCCCAGTTTTAGGAAGAGAAAAAGTGAGGTAAATTTATAAAACCAGGTGCATCAGGAACACACCAAAAATTACATATTATCTTATTTTTTTTCTCAAAGTAGGAGTAATTTGGTAATCATGTAGAAGCATTTTAACTAGAGCAGGATGATTTCTGCTAGTCACTCCTTTTAACTTTTGCTTATTTACAAGACATTCACTGCAAAGGATCTGCCTTAAGCAGCCAGACCCTTTGTTGTTGTAAATAGTCAGCTGCAAAAATGTCCAGGAGGAGAAGGCAGATGGTAAGTCCAGGAGTATAACGCAATATATACTGTGATCTGCCTACTGTGTCTTCCCAAACTGTAGGTGAGATATTGTGTGAGCAGCTGTTAGAGATGTGGGAGGGGAGACAGCATGAAATGAAATGGATTAATAAAAACACAGAGAAAAGTACACAGAAATGTTTTCTAGTAATGAGAGTATAAAACCTCAGCAGCTCCCCTGTACCAAACATAATGCTCCCCCTCATATGCACAGTACATAAAATAGCTCTCCCCAGCCCATGGGGCTTCCTGCTGCCAAAGACACAAGTTAAAGTGCTGTGCTTTCACATCAGGAAAGAATAAGTGGCCCAGAGCCAGTAGTTGGATGTTGAATCCAGGCCTGGCATATATATTAGGCCATATACTCCTCCTGTATTTTCAGTGTTTGTATTTGGAGTTGTCATCTGCTGGAAAAAGAAAGTTGTTCCTAGATGAGGAAAGTTCTTTCCCTCATGCTGTATTTTAATGGAACTGAAGGACAGTGTCATCCTTCCACCTCCTCCATAAAGAAAAGTGTCCTTCTTTGCAACTTCAACAGGTGTATGAGCTGGAGCTGCCACAAATATACCCCATATATTCACAGACAAAGCTTGTGTCACTTTGAAAAATATCTTTGACTCTTCACAAAACTCTGGTTTGAACGCAGCCAAACATCATCCCACCTGATCTGAACTATTTTCCTTTAACTAGTTGGACATCTCATCAGCATGTCTCTTAGCTCAACTGTTAGGATATGGTCTTTGTTGAGTAGCTGCTTAACTCCATGCAATAAAATTACTGCAATCCTGGGTATTAGGAACACAAAGAAAACTTAATCACTTACCCATTACTTCTCTGACTTTTACTAGCTTGTTACAGGTAGTTTCTCCTCATAATTTTTTCTGAGAGATATCCATTTGAAAAGGAAGGTAAAATCTGTGTCTTACTTCACTTGTTAAGGTAAAATTCAGAGCTTAATTTTAGGAAGAGGTAGGTCAAAGCTCTGTCAGACTCATCTTAGGAAAGAAAACTGCACAGATTATTAATAATAGGATGTCACATATATTTGAAATCCATATTCAAGAAAAGACTGCATTGCTCCTAATGTATGTACCTTTTATTGTGGGGTCAAAGAATTCAGATACATAAATGCAGTATTTCAGTTGCCTAATTTAACCTCTCTAGTTCTGGCAACCTTATCAGCTTTAGTGCATGAGTTTGATCTACAAAGGAATTGCAAAAGGTCGACAGGATTACTTTCCCTCCCCACCTCCTTTTTTAAGAAGATGTCTTCTGACTTTAGAAATTGACAGCCTGTGTCACACAAGTGGTCAGGTTCAGTTATCATGATGACATCTTCTGAGTTTAAATCAGTGTTAAAGCATAAGGAAACCAGCTTTTATTATACATAGTTGATTATTTTTTAACATGCCAACTAAACAACCCATTATTATACAAACCAGACATGCAATCTACTCCACCTCAGAGTGTTGCAATGAGAATGCCAGATACAGTAGATAAGATCTGTGAAGAGCAATATAGACTCTTTACACATTGGCATAGATTCATTTAAGACACACCAATTAAGGCCCAGTGAAGTGAGGTTCTGATTCAATATATTTATTTATTTCATCACTACTATTGAGTAGTTATAGGGGAGAAAATTAATGGAAATGGTTTTTTAAAAACTACCCTTGCTCTGACAAGAGAACCATTCAATATTTTCCAGGCTGTTTAGGCTCTATGGGGAATGATGTAGGGCCAATTAATATGCACTCGTTGGTAGTGCTGGTGTGGAAATGGCAGCAACACCTAAAAAGTGCCCAGGTGGAAAGAAGTAAACTTCACCCTTAACACTATGTGAGGAATGACAGCAGAGATGAATAAATAGAAAGGGGAACGGATGAGATTTTGGCAGACCACTTACTATAAAGTAAAATAATGAAACAAGTATGAAGGTAGGATTAGGAACAAGGAAGAGAAGAATGAGGGCAATGGTGAAATGCAGCCAGCATTGGCAATGTGTTAGAGGTGTTGGAACAAAGGTATGAAGAGGTACTACCTCCTAAAGCAGGAGGAAGATGTTGGAGAAACTATGTATGTGAATGTTATCAAGGGAAGACTATCATTTTGTTGCTGAAATAAAGTCACATGTGAAGACAGTAAACATAATCAGATAATCTTACCATCTAAACAGTTACCTACATCTATCTTATTGTATCATATTACAAGACATTTGTCATGGTATTTTGAGTAAATTACTAGAAAAATTTCAACTGGTCCATTTATTCTCTTTATGAACCATAGGATAAAAACATGGCAAAATTCCTACTGTCATTAACTGTGCCAGAATTTCCCTTCTGACTATTTCCCCTCCATACTCTCAGTTCAACAACTACTTTGGTTACCACACACTTGCGTGTTGTCCATGAACGTGTTTTAAAAAAAAGGAAAAAAATACAAATAAAGCAGCTTTACAGAACTTGAATTTTGCAAATATAAGTGTGTGTTAACTTTACTTCCAGGAATAGTTTGAACAATTAAATCAATTAACTAATCCTTTTAGTGAAGATAAGCATATGTATGTCTAAGTGTCTGCATGAGTGGGGTGTAATTATGTAATTGCTATATCTGATGCAGTATCATTGCATACCTTAGGATCAAGTTACATGTATTTTGTCTGTTTGAATGATCAAAGTTTATGCAATTTAACTCCTTACTTGGGTGCAATGCTCAGCAACAGCAGTTGCACAAATGGCTTTTATAAGCTTTCTTGGCCTTCTGTTTTCCTGTGAAGTTTTCTGCTGTGCCATAGGAAACATGTGAGATATTACCAATGTAGGATTTCTGCCAGCTGGTGATTTATTCCATTGATTACATTGTCATGCAATGGGAAGAGGCAAACCATTTTTACTGCTCATATAAACTGCAGTGGCATGCTGGATTCTTATTTAATACAATAAATTTAGATGCAGCTTTGTACAAGTTGTCTGATTCACTCCTCACATTACTGATAAAGTACCTTGTACTCACTTTGGTTCTGTACAGTATGTTTGTACAACAGTGGTGTTCACTAACTTGTGTCTGTCTAAATAATTCAGGGGGAGGGAAGCACATGTGATTTGTGCCCGAGTGATTCTTTTTATCTGTCACAATTTGATGTCAACTAGATTCTTGCTTATTTAAAGCAAAAGTAAATATAATTTTTCAATCCTGTGTTATACAAGTTGTGCTTTTTGATGGTTACTTGTTCAGTTCCCCAGTCACTCAGATTCTAGTACATTCTAAAATAAGTCTCTTCTAAGCAATATTATTTAGCAATCAGCTTTATGCTGATCCACATTCAGTATAATAATACCTTATATTGCTTATATTGTACAGATGTCAAGGAACTTGTGCCAAGGCTTCTCTGTACATCTAAACACAGATTTTTAGAAGAACACCTCTGGATGGCCCATTATGGGTGGAAGTGTGAACGTAATAACAAAAAAAGCAGAATATTTCTTTTTGTTCTTCTAAAATTTAAGATTCTAAGAGACCAAGATAAGCCACCAAGACCTCTGATCAACCTGAGCTAACATAGTTTGGGAAATTACAAGCTATCAAATGACCAACTTGTCAATGCAACTTTTATATGAATGCTTTTATTCTGTTGCTTTTTGCAAAGTAAAATGGTTTAACTGAGGAATGGTCATTCACAATGAAAGCCTGTAACTTCTTGAGAGTGAAAGCTTCTAAATAGACAAAGAAGATATGTGACCCAAAACCCTAAAAGAAGCGTAGTTGTGAAAGTTTGGACTCTCCTTTGTAACAAGTCTTGATTGTTATAAAGCAAATGATCTGTGGGTTCAGTTTGGTCCCAGTAGGGTTTCTGAGTTACCATCAACTACTGCAGTGCTGGGAGACAGACAATCTTGGATGTGTTTTGTAAGTTACCCACAGATTTTCTTAAAAGCTAAGAGTCTTTGCACTCAGAGCTTTAGATTAAAATTTTCTTCCAAGAAAAGCTCCCATCTATGAGAGGGTCAGGAAAGAATAAAATAGAAGGCACTGTACCCTTTGCATTTTTCTGTAGATGTTCCCTTTCCCATCACTTTTTATTGATACAGAGTAGGGAGCCTAGTGAGCTTGTGGAACATACTTAGGTTCTCCTAAAGAAAAAAAGGAAAAAAAGGGAAAGAAAGATGTGAAAACAAGTAGGATGGGGGGAAAAAAAAAAGAACAAAGACTTAGAGTTTTTTCCTTATTCCTGGGCACCATTCCCCTGATAAGTATTGACCCTACAAAAGGTTGGAGTTCTGGAGTCACACACCAGCCAATCTTGAGAATGCTTGGTTTCAAATGCTTTTCTTTCTTCTTTCTTTTTAATCTAAACAAGGCGATTTCCCTCTTCCTCCCCTTTGTCTGATACTTTACTGCACATTACATTATTTAGAAAAATGTCACTGGAGGAACACTCTGTGTGGTCTCATAAAATATTAACGACTCCTGAAAGAAAACTTGAAATCAAGATGCTCTTTCATGCTGGGGTATGTACTCTCTTTTGTTGGCTTTTTTTCTTTCTTTTCCCTTCATGGAATCTGAATTGCTTGTCTGTCTTTCTCTTCATATGAGCTACTCCTTACATTTATCATATTCCTCTGAAAGAAGGGGAATTCAGGGAACAAATAGTCTGATGCTGATGCTAACCAAGAAGTGACCTGTCTCTGCAGCAACAGCTTCTGCAGATACTAAACTAAAGTCCTGTGCAGTCATTTATTTTTAGGTTAATGTCGATGAACAAGAAAAGTGTAGGAGTGGAATGAAATAAAAAGCCAGAACAAGCTGATTTCTCAATCAAACACAGATTTCTGGCAATGACTGATATACTGTTTTAAAACATATCTGAAGAGACAACTGTTTGCAATTCTTTTAAGGAATGGGAAAAAAAGAAAAAAGTACCTACCAAGAAAACCTCCATGTAAATTGAAAAGCAGTCTGCATGGGGGAAAAATAATCTGACCGAAAACTAAGGGAAAGTAAATCTTCCCATAGTAAAGGCCTATAAATTCAGAGGTGGACAGCAGTCCTGAGTAAAGAATACCGACATTTTAAGTGAAACATTTGCTGGCAAAGTGGCCGTCGAAAGTGGTTATTGAACGTCTTGTGAGAGAGCAAATTGTGGACTAGAGGTCTTTCTTATATTTTGTAGCAAAGCCAACTTCCATTGATACCACCTCAATGTCAGCCCCTTTCTGCAGCCATTTGTAAAAAGGCTTGTGATGTGAGATTGACGACTTAAATACTTCATCAATCAATGCTTTAGCCAATGTGTTGTTCAGTGATTGGTGGAAAATTCAAGTAATCCATCTTACCCCATCACCCTTGTTCTTTATTCTCTTCAGGTATTTTCATTTTTCCCCCCACTCTCTTTTATTTGTTCACTTTCACTACAATCTGAAAGAGAAGCTGAGCTGGGAGGGAAGGGCCTGCTGCTATCTTTGAAAACCTAATCATTGCAGTGAAACTCTTCGGTGCAAAATGCTACTGAATTAACTGAACTTTTAATGATCCTAGAGGTGGTCCTGGTGCATATGGACTAGCAAAGTGCAGGGTCAGGCTGCAATTTGTGCCATTCTGTCAAATTAAATATGTCAAACATCCTGAATCATTTATATAATCAACAATAAGGCGCTTATTTCTGCTGAATTAATCTGCTAAGTAGCTTTAAGGAAAGAAATAGGTATGACACAAAGCTAAACAGTGAGTGTAAAGAAACAAAAAAGGGTTTAGGTTATTCATTTTGGCATAATGGAAGGACATCCTTTGCTCAGAGAGAGAGAATATCCTTTGCTTGCGAGTGAATATTTATGTTGATATCTGGTACTCCTAATTTTAATCTCAATAAGGATTTAAAATCTTAGCTGCCTACTTGAAATTTTGGTATAGATTATACGACCACAGCATAGGCTTTATATCAATCTAGATGAATAGGCTTTGTTCTTCTAGATTTTGCTTTTTCATTTAACAGAAAATGTTTCTAACACAAAGGAGCAGCTTATTTTCTTTTTTGTACATATGTAATGTTTTTCTTAATGTATTCTTATTATTTTATGGATGTATGCAAAATTACATATAAATACTGGTTTAAAGGCATGATTTTAAAGGCCTGAGGTAGCAAAACATTTATGTATCCACTTAAGTTTTTAGATTATTTGTTTGTTGGATCTAGTAACAGTGTTGACTTTTTGAGTTTGTTTTTGCAAGAGATGAAAACTAAGTTATATTTTGGATAGACTTGTCATAACACTTTTGATTTGCAGTGAAAAGAGTTTACCAATATTTTATAAAGCATATGTTTGTCTTTAAATATGTGGGAAACATGACAGACATCTCAAAATTTGACATTTTAGTGGGAAATTTTAGCACACATTTTTAAAGGATTTTTCATTAGATATTATATCAGATACTGGCTGATATGAAGGAAGAGAACCTTCTAAAGTTGGTGTCTGATTTATTTTTAGTTTCGTGCTTATTTTTTTGTTGAGCATTATCTTAAGAACATCAGTTAGAGTCAGGACTGTAGTCAAAAACGAGAGAGCAAGTGAGCAAGAATCTAAACTACACTGACTACTGCAGAGCCAGGAAATCCACTCATTCCTCACTATGAAGTTTCTCAAATCCACATAAGAAAGTCTCCAGAGGCTAAAGTAAATTTTATGACATTATTGTTTCCTTTCTATTAGCTATTTAATTTCCACTTTCAGGAATTTGGGTCACCAAGACCTTGGATGTGTCTTGTTCTGCAAAATCCCAATAGAGGCCACAGTCTGGACAAAATACTCTCAATGTTTGTCTAGCAGCCAAAAAAACCCCATAATAAGAAGATAACTTAGGCCTAGATTATGACCATGTTTATATCATGATTTTGTTCATTTTACGCAAGACAGACCTAAGTCTACAAAACAAACTCAAGAACATTCTGCCTAGAGAGTGCATAAAAGAATTAAGAAAAATAAAAGAAAGAGAGAACTAATAAAGAACTAAGAACTGCAAAACCAAAAAAAGTGAGAACTAAGAGGAAAACTTTTATCTGGATCCACATTAAAGTGCTGTACAGATTCTGTCAGTATCCAGCAAGACACTATTGCATTATTAAGAAACTGCATTTTTAAAAGATATTTGTGGTGAAATGCCAAAACAATCAGAATAAGAATTTTCATTACTTGTCTCAACCATTATCAGGATAGTAAAAGAATTAGGGCCAGGAGAGAAGTGACTACTCTTCCATAAATTTCACCTTTCATTTTAGAGCTTTCAATGCAGTGTTAAGTTGATATTTAAGGGACATTTGATACTCTTTCACCTGAATAAAAGCAGATGTCTTTGTGTGCACTTGTGTGTTCATAAATGAGCTGCTCGGTGAATCATTCCTGTCACTAGAAGGTAGATAAACTGCAGGGAGAGAACAAAGTCATCATTTCTACCTCTGTGAAAATGATGGGGGTTTTTTAATTATTAAAATGCAATTATTTCCATTATTGATGAGCGTGATACCCAGGACAGCATCAATACAAACTGTCCAGGACACACACTCACTTGGATCTCAGGCTGGTCTGGCTGCAATAGAGTATTGATGCCAGTGTTTGTTTCACTTCTAATTCACATAATGGATGAGGACTTAAATACAATCCATGGCAAATTAGTACCTAGGAGATTGGGTTTATTTATTTATTTATTTAATGTGTTTATTTTTGTTACATGTGAGCCCTTCCATTATACCAAAGCAGGAGACTTTCTGTATTAAGCCTATTAAAAAGCATTAGAATTTGAAAAATAAAAGCTGATTAATTTTTGAGGTATGTTATCTAGGCTGTAAGAAACTGGTTACCAGTACAGGTGTCTAGCTGCTTTCTAGCCTCTGCATTTTGTTTTAATTTTTCCCTATAATATATTCATAGATACATGTTTGTATGCATGCATTCATTCACATGTCCATGCATTTTTGAATTAAAAAAAGAAAAAAAAAGCAATTATTTTTATTTTCCAAAATCCACTTGCTGTTTGTTTCACACAGCCACTGAGAAATTGACAGACATTCCTCATATTTTGGCTTTGGGAATGGAGATGTCACTCCATTCCTTTGGACTGAACCATGAAGACAGGTGGCTCTTAAAATGATCAAGGCTGGTGAAGTTGGAGCCTTTCTGTGTGGTCATAGGTGGGTGCAGAAGGGGAGATGCTGCCCCTCTCCAGTGGGTCCCTTCCCAAAGCCTGTCTTATCTCTGCTGCTCCCTGATTAAATATAAACAGTTTGAAATGAAATGCCCATAAATTTGATTTATTTCATGGGCCCACACTTCATTATATGGACATTGCAGTCCCTCACAGATATGCAAATGCCTCACATTTGGATGTGCCCCACCCAGCAGTGAGAAAGGTGAAATGCATGCAGGCAGCCTGCACCTGACCTGAGAGCTCCTGGGTCTGCCCTGGGTGAGGCCTGAGAGTACCATGGTTTCCAGCCTCCAATGCTTCATTTCCATGGGAATCAAAACCTGGGCTTTTAGGGCAACAAAAGGACTGATCCAAACCCTTCCAAAGTCACTGTGAGCCACAGACACTCTCATTTTGTGACAAAAGTTAGCCCTTCTGCTCATAATTTTTAAAACTCCAACTCCCTCCTCAAAATGTTAGGTAGTGGCTCATACAGGACGTCAGTGTACCACACCTACTCTTACCAAAAGGGTAATAAAGATGCTTCTTTCAATAAAACAAAGTACATTTTTTTCCTCTGTCTATACCACTCGTCTAATACAGGTCCTCCCTTTCTTGATTTCTGCTAAAGGTTGAAAGCACCATCTGTACAAAAGCAATGACAAAGGCTATTTTTGACCAAAACCCTGATGTAGGCAGGTTTTCTTATAGACAAGGGATTTGGTTAAATGCACAAAAGCAACTGTGCAACACAACCAGTACAATACTGTATATCAAGAGTAATTAAAAGCCTTCATTAAAAATGTGACAACCAAATCATTTTATGTTAGACAGAGAAACCCCTATCGACATTTGAAAATAATGAATAAACAGATTGTCAATTCACTAACATTTGCTATTTAGACTTTGATGCATACTCTTAGCTCTAAAATCTGCTCCTGGATACACACAGGAAACTCCTATTGAAGTCAGTTAGAGTTGTTTATGTGTTGTTGGCAGCAAATTTTGGCCCTCAGACATTTTTTTGTGTTCATTTAAGAGAGTACAGTCTAGCATAACCCTCAGTTTAACCCTCTGTTTGAAGGTACTGCTCTCACTGGGTCCAAATGTCATGGCTAGGGACCATTCTCTTAACACAGACCATTCTAGTTCCTATGCAGCTTATGCAAAAATGGCACTTCTGAATTCACTTGTGTGGTTGATCGTTGGTATAGACAGAGAAGCTAGAGTGGGCTGAATTTTTCCCCTCTGTTATTACAAAATCTGATCTCTAGTACTGAGCAGCACACTATATAATTGTTATGGCAGCCTTTAAGGTCCCTCTCCATGATGGATGATGTTGCAGAGACATAGCAGACACACCATCTCACTTATGATAGAGCAGTGCTAACGAGGACGAGGCAGGTGCTCAGAGACAGGAGTAGGAGAAGCAGACCTGAGAAGTGAGACAGATGTGCTGGGAGTCTCCCAAACCTCCTTTCCCTAAGAATTCCCCTTAGATCCCACCTCTGCCCTCTGCCTGCTGCCATCCGAGCCCCGAGCCCGGCTCCTTTCCCTTTCTCCCACAGTGAGGTGGCTGGAGCTGTGACAGTAGGAAGTTAGTGGTGGTTGGATGCTGTGACTTCAGCTGTTGGCTCTGCAGCTCACTCCTTTGGCGGGCACACAGATGTTGCAACCATCCTTGCCAAGAGTTAGCTAGAAAACAATGGCAGTGTCTGCTGATTAGAAGGATTCTTCATTATTAGTATAAATGATCAAAATAATGCGGTGTGTAGAAACAGAGTTGCGGTCCCACATTTACGTGGGAGCAAGGACAGCTGATTGTGCTTAGTTCTGCCTTTCCTCTGTGCTCATCTCACTTAAAATGGTGCTTTGTTTTCTTCCATCTTCAGCCAGCAAGCACTTGAGTACATTTAGGGCTACATGTTTTCCTTCACATCTCTCCCTGCTGCATTTCAGCAAACACAGGCGTGCTGTGCTTGGCACAGTGAGAAGCTCACGAACTCACCAGACAGTTTTGTGCACAATCAGCAATCATCACTTTTCCTTATGAAGCAATGGGGATTTTCCCAGCCAGGAAATCCACAGGCTTTTTCTTTTTTTTTTTTCTGTGCTTGGAAGCTTTAGTTCACCTAAGCCTCTCCAGTCTGGTATTTGATGTAACTGGTGTGAGCACATGTCCCTGGTTCATGGTTTTCCTGAACATCAGTGCATACAAAGTGATACAACACTCAGAGCATTGTTGGATATGAGAGGTCTTAAGAGAAAGGAAGGGCTGCTTCATGTTTGCTTCTATAGCAGCCTCTTGAGTGCTTTTCTTTCTTCAGTCCAAGGTTTTATACATGATTCATTCAGCAAAATCAGTGTTGTGATTGTAGTGGTACCTTTTTTTTTAAATGCTTTTAACTTTAGCCTCATGTTAGACATGACAAAGAGCACTGCTTCTCTGTATATGGGGTCCCAAATATTAAGATTTTATGTTAAATAATTCTCTGATGTAAAATCATATCATTTTCAGTGTTGTTAATTGCTATACACTTAAAGCAACTCCCAAAATATAATTTAAATGTTCATTTTTTATATCTTCATCTAATTTTTCATTCCTGTATTTTAACAAGTCCTAGAAAATAATAGTTTTATTATTAGATATAACAGTTAAATTTATAGTTTTAAATGTTTTTTATGACACCCAACTACAGTGAGGTGACAAGTCTACTGGTAAAACAACAATTTAAGTACCACATTTACAGCCAAAAACATTTTCTGTTAGCCCTCAATTGACAAATTTCAATTGTTCTGTATTGTTAAAAACAATTTTTAAATTTACACAGTGAGAATGTAACAGTATCTGTCACTGTGTAATTAAGTCCCTTGAACTTGCTTGCTATATATAGAAATACTGTATTATAAAGTGTTAGTTACCGTTAAAAAAATACCAATTATATTTATAGTGAAAACCATTAAATTGATTTATAGCAAAACAGTTAATTCACTGTTTGTGCATAAAACTGCTAGTAATGTGACACAAAACGTAGTTTCCATTTTGAACTCTGCAAACTTGGTAAAATTATAAGCAGGAAGATACAATAAAGCTAATGAACATCTGAAAAGCTTATATTCAATAAATTGCTTTACACTTAGAAAACACTTCTGCTGGAGAGACAGTTCACTGGTTTCCATCACAGTGCAATTCTTTGGTGTAATGAGAAATTTTGAAAAGAATTAAGAAGGGTCTGACTCTTCCTACAAGGGTCCAGCTCAATTATGGGCTGAAATACATCTTTATTTCCAGCTTAGGTTCAAGCATATTCCAATATTTTGCTGATCTTGGTCTCATAAGTGTAGAACATAGATGGCTTATATCAATGTTAAATACACTTGCTATCAGAGCATTTTAATTTCTGATATGCCTTCTTTCATAGCTAATAACTAATATTCCCATCTCTCTATTAGCATTTATTCTGAAGTTATATATTTTTTTAGGTGTCACCATTAAGGATACACAGGTTATTTCAATGTTCAGTTGAAATGTAAAAGAAAAACTTCCATTTTTTCTATTTTAAATAGACTATAATAACTCAGTAGTTATTTACCAGTTTGTCTACACTGCATACACAGAAACAAAACAAAGCAATACAACATATAAATTTTACCCATGGTAAAATAAAACTAAACTCAAACCAAAATACTACCGTAGCATAGCAAAGTAAATCCATGTCTCCCTTCATCCTAAGTATTTTGTTTTCTTTTACTGACCTTCATCCCATAGAAAATCCATTAGAAAATAAATCATCATCAGCTTTTTGAAATTTTTTACCTAGAAGGAGAGACTCCTAAACCTTGTTGGTTCAAGTCCTCAATACAGTTGCTTTTTGAAATAGTTTTATTTCGGCCTTACCAAGAGTGATTTTAAATCAGTATGTTCCTGAAATGCACCATTTTGTAGCTGCTGTTCTATCAAATAAAAGCATCAAAGGACACATTAGAAAAGAAGATATGTGAATTAATGTGTGACTGTATATTTTTTATTCATAGACATTATTCCCATTGTTTGCAGTGATGATTTCTTGTTTTCTTAAAAGCAGGAAAAAGAATCTCCCCCTTCCCTAATCAGAATATAGCAGGACTTCAGTATTTGCAGACACAATAGGCTTGATATTCAGATAATAGGATAATGTGCCTGAAGTAAATACTTGGCTGCCTTTATACAAGTATTGAGAAGCAATAAAGAGGTGTTACTACTGCACCCTCTTTCTAACATAAAAGGGCATTTAAATTTTTTGAGCTTTTGCTCACTAGAAGCTTGAACTTTCAGAAGACAACAAAAAAAATTTGCTAAATAAAGCTTGTCCCACCAGCCCAAATTAATTCACTAGAATGAGAAAAAAACCTTGATGAGTTACCTGTTTCCCTTCTAATTTCTGATCTGGCATTGTTTTTCCTGCATAACAGTATCAGCTGATTAATAAAATCTAATTAAGGACAAGCCTGTAGATGTAACTTCTGAATCATTGGTATAAGAAGCATGAGTGAGGAAGGAAAAAAAAGTCCTGATTCTCTACTATGCTGGCAATATATGTAGGGAACTGTTGAGTGCAAGGCACAGACATGCTAAGAGTTATCAGCTCTTTCTCAAACAGCACAGGCATAGACTGCCCACTGCTCTGGGGTGCTGCTGTCCTACAGGCAATTTGAGACAAAGGTGAGTGATTAATTTGGAATCCAGATATTTCTCAACAAAACCTTCAATACTCTGGGACAGAAAGGGTAATTACGAGAAGAGTGATAGGGCCTAACAAGGCCAATACTGCAGCTCATCTACTTTGGCAATCTCCAGTTTTCAAAACTATTGTCCTAACTAAGGAAAACAAGTTGACTTTTTGTTATCAGCCATTTTCCCTTAAATATGAATTAGGTTAAATATGTACTGTGTTTTGTGTATTAGGATCATTAATAAATCAAGCTGATTGGAAGTGTCTGTACTAAGATGGAATAAAAACATCACATTCAGAAGGAGACTGAACCTCACAGACAATGTAAATTATTACTTTCAGTCAAAATTTGGAATGAAGTTTACTAGCTCTGGAATGGTGCTGCATTCAGATTTTTCTTCAGTAATTTCACTTATTTTAAAACACTGGCACTTGCAGTAACATAACAATAAGGTCAAGAGAGTATGTTGGCCTTGGCTCAAATCATACCTATTTTAAAGTAATGCATGAGCTGTGGTCAGTTGTCTTGTGTCATTCATCCCTTACAGGCATCAGATGGCAACTCAATGAGCAACATATAATCTCCTGTTTCTCCTACATTTTCTAAGCACAAACAGTAATCCCACAAAATATTTTTATTTTAGCAAAAGAAAAATCGAAGTCCTGATATTTTATTTTATTGGAAGTACATTTTTCATGTAGTCTCATCTTTAAAGTATGATGTGAATTGGTCACTGGTGCAAACACAGTTTCAACAATATAACTTAAAATCAGTGCCTCTAGTTACATGAACCATGGAAAGGGTTATATCTCAGCAAGCTTTATCATATCAATTAATGAGGCTTTTCAGTTTTCTTAACTCTTATTTTACTATAAAGTTTTAAACTAGAAATCACTGTGACAAGTTAATGACCTCGAGTTTAATGTTTAAACTGGGACGTTACTTAGGTCACAGCATGAATGAAAACAAAAATCTTTTTATAAACTTCCTCCCTTTTGGTGCATGCAGCATTTCCCATTCTGTGCCTCTGTGGGTGTCAGCTGGTCCTTGGCAGTAGAAGACATGTTCTTGCATTCTCAGTCTCCATGGTCGTCACCTATAGTGAAGAGAACAGTCAATAAATACAGTACAGCAGCACCCAGTTCTTCATTAGCTATCCAGATTTGTTCATATGCTGCTCCAATGGGCTTGTGATTTCACTCATTAGTTATACAGTAAAAAAATCTGAATCCTTTCAAGGGCTTTAAATGCCAGCTCTAACAGAAGCACAAGAGCTTCAAAGTGGATCAAAGCTAACTTTTCTGGCTCCTGGTCTCCCTCACAAAATTCCTGATTTGTGTATGTATGAATGAGCACAAAACTGGTAGACACAAGACTGAAAAAAAAAGATTTTAACCTTTTAGTTTCAGTGAGGGGATAAAAAGGTGGCCAAAAAGCTAAGTTCTATCCTGTGCAGACCAACAATTCAGCATCTCAGAGCCCCATGCGTTCAGAGATTTTTGCCTGTACTTATAGTTTTCTATTGAATATATCTTTAAAATGATAATTTAGATGAAATGAGGATCTTTTCCTTTTCGTAATATCTGAATTCTCCAAGAATGTTGTGGATTTAAATTGAGATTGGTCACCGCCCTTTTAATTTTTTCCAGTTATGACTCAAGTTGGAGCACCAGTGACACGGTATCCCTTTCAGATACTGGTGTGCTTATTAGCTTTGGCTCATGCTGCTGTGCCTTGGGTGATATCTCCCTGTGCTCTCTGAGCTGTAGCTGTCAGCTGCTGACCCTTGGCAGGGACTGCCTGCTACTCCATGAGGCAGCCCTGGAGTCCTGCACATATCCTCTCCCTGAATCCGTGTGAATGGAGGATGTAGTGAAAGGGGTCTGCACAGCATCACTTCTGAGAAATCACCTCCTCCCATGCCTTCCAAGCCTGAGTGCAAATGAGGGGGATGCTCCAGTCACACTGATTTCTACACGTCAATGCCTTTTCCTTTACCCATGCTGACTAGCTCCTTTTTGATCTTCATGCATTTTACTTGTAATCTAATGTCACATAATATTAACAGACTTAATTAACTGAGGAGGTGATCCTACTCTCATTCAAGTCAAGAGGAATTTGGCTTTGAGTGAAAATGGGAGGGATAAGATGAGATAGGGTCAGAGGTCACTCAGTTTAAAGAAATTTATCTAGGTTCACTTTGAAAACCACATAAATCTTTCTCTCTTCACATTGGGGATAAACAGCTAGAGGAAGTAAAAAACATGGCAAAAGATTTGTAGACAGCTTGTCATTTGGAGGCAAATGTAAAAAAAGTGGAAGCCATTTCCATTACTTTCTGTTTTTCTATTCCCCTCTAAGGTATAGAAGGCAAGAAAAAGCAGCCTGTATTCACACTAAGATTAGTGCAAACTTGTGAAGTTCAGAAGTGTCCAACAGACTTCAGTAAGGACCTTCTGGCACACATATCACAATCACATCATAGGATACTCATCACGTAGCCAAAAAAAAAGTGGCTGCAGTTTGTGTGCCACACCTACATTTCAGAGGAGTTATTGTAGCAGATGTCTCTGCTGCTTTCATCAGAGAGGACCAAGCCTAGAGATAGCTCAGATGGTTAGAGGTGGTGCTGATAAAGTCAGTGTTGTGGGTCAATCACTGCATGGGCCATTCACTTAAGAGCTGGACTTGGTGATTCTTCTAGGTCCCTTGCAGTTCAGAATATTCTGTGATTCAGTATCTACATCATGTAGATGGAAGCACAACTGCCTTGCAATGGAGAAACCTGCATTTTCAAATATGACAGATTTACATTTGGCCAGAGGTGGGGAAAGACAACACACCCTAAAGCCTCCAGTATGCAATGGACATTTGAAAATGTTGTCTAGCATAGAAACTAGACCTTCAGAGTGTCTGTGAGGCTTTTGAAGAGACACAGAAGGACCACATGAAGCAAGCATTGCCTCCAGCCTGCAGACTGGAGCATGGCCACCCTTGGAGTATCTTGGTCAAATATAATGTTTGAACGGAAAAAAAAAACCAAACCCTAAGAATTCATATCCTGTAACAGAAAGGATTAAGGACTAATGAAACATTCATCTATTTTACTCCAGTCTACTACTACAGCACAGGACTGTCTAGTTTATACTCAAAGACAGAAATATTGTTGGAAAGGGTGATGCTTTCATTCATTCTACTGTACTTCCTAGACCTTCCAAAGTGTGCACACTTTATGCAGGACAAAGTTTACAGTGTACCATATATTTAATTATTTACATAATAATCTTATTATTTGCATAATGCAAATATTATTATAATCTCATTCCTCAAAACATCCATCATATTTTGCTCCCACAATTACCAACCTTGCAATGATAGAAAGCCAAAACACAGCAGCAGAAAAGATAAAGCTCATGAAGTGAATACAGAGGCACTTTTTTTGTTGGGCATTTATGAGTACATAGTATTTATCATTTGAAGAATGCTTTGGCACATTATCCATAAAAAAACCCCAGACACTTGAGAGATGGAAGTGGAAAAATGCATGAAAAGACCTCATTTTTTGCTCCATACCGGTTTCTGAATGCTGTTAAATCTGTTACATGATATATTTAATAGCTCTGACTAAAATAATAATATGGAAAAACTACAGAAGATTAAACTAAATTTTGTCTTGTAGATATCCATGGATAACCTCATTATGAAACATCAAGAGCATTCCATTTACTAGGAAAATAATACTAGGGTGACTGGGATAACTAACTAACTCTAACTCTTTTTTACTTTGATTTTGGCTTTAGAACTTCACTAGAGGTGTAGTCTTCTTCTGAAATACGCTCTTATTTGCACAAAGTGTATTTATCTCCATGGGCATTTGGCAGTGCCAGTGGTCAAGGAACTGTGGAAAATGCTGCTCTCTGTGAAATTTTTCCTCAGAATTTCTTGTCAGTTAAAAAAGTTTCAGCATTGTCACATGTTTTTGAGGCCACTGCAGGACAGCATCAGTGTGTACTTCTGAAGTCTGCCAGAGGAAGATGCTGATTACTGTAAAAGTGAAATGTTTCCTTGGTATGGGAGTGATGTAGAGGGGGGAGGGAGTTAAGGGTCATGGTTTAGCACTAGAATGTGTGCCAGGCTTGCAATGGCAAGTACTGAGGAACTCCTGGGTGTAATGACACAGACATTTCTTTTTCTGACAGGATGCCTATGATATAACTACACTTGCTTTAACACTAGCTCTTATATTGGAACTTATATTTTTCCTCCTTCTGATTTAACTAGGAATTTTGTTCCAAACAATCATTTATATTTTTTTAAAGAAAAGCGTAAGCAGTCTAAAGTAAAATCTCTTTAACTGGAGGGAGAGTGAGTTATTCATGTGCTGTTTCTCCATTTTCTGCCACTACATGTTCTCTGTTTGTTCACTAGAAGGACAAGGTGGTGGAGCCAAGAAGACAAAAGCCCAACCCAAATAGGAAAAAGGAAATGCTTATTCCTGGCTCTCTCCCTTCCCCTCCCACCACATCCCACCTTCCCATTTAAGATATTCAACCCCTTTGTACTGTGGAAAGAAGATACTGTATTCTGTCAATAAGCAGTTGTGAAGGAAAATAAGCATTATACTTATTCTGGCAGTTTTAGCTCTGAGCCAGCAGCAACTCATTCCAAAATAATAACTGCTGCCCTTATGTAGGTTTAGTGAGCACTCAGAATGCTGAGAAAATCATCACCCCTTATTTGTTCATTGAAATCTGGGCCTTCAGTCTCAGACATATCCAGTGGAGCTGAAATTAGGAAAACCAATCCTTCTGAAGACCTAATATGAGAAAAGAATTGTCAGTGCAAAGGAAGTACCACAGCACCGACAGGCGATGCTCAAGGTCTACAACTTTACTTTTTATTTCTTTGAAAGATTTGTATTAGATGTTTAGAAGACAGGACATGTTAAATTTCACCAGATTAAGTATATATATTGTTTCTCTAATTTCTTAAATTTGCTTTCTACTAATTTATTTCCCTTCTCTGAGTCAAATCATTCAATTAACTATTACTGGATTTGAACTGTTTTTAAAGCAACATGTATTTCAGCTCATATTCACTGAACAGCAGCTCAACTCATTCACAACATAAGTTGATGAAATGCATTTCTCTTCCAAAATACAGCCATGATACTTCTTTAAAACAAACAAACAAACAGGACCCTAAAATTAAGGGCAGTCGTTCAGAATGTAATTGTAATGTCAAAAACATTTGAATTTTCCTACTTACTGATGTAGGGCCCATTGCAGTCACAGAAATACAAGAAAATTTACTCCCAAACTGGCAGGAGTGTGCTTCTGAGATAACTGTGAGCTTTTGCTAAAAGTGGTCCCATTTCTCCTCAGCTGGGACCCAATTCCCAACCCATACAGGTGTGGTAAGAGCATATGGCAGAAATTTTGCAGGTGAAGTGGGCCAGAACCATAAATGTAGAAAAAGGAAAGACTCTTTTTCTCACCTTTCACAAACAACGACACTTTTGTCATTTTCCTTGTGCCCTAAATAGACTGGATTCAGTAGCTTTGAATTCATGACATTCCTTCTCACAACGATCTCCAGCTCATAATAAGCTAGTAGCTTAGCAGTCTTTTTTTTCCCCTTTTTCTTTTTTTTTTTTTAAATTGGCTAGGAAGGCAGGCAAGCTTTACAACCAAAACAATCAATTTCAAGCTGCCGAACCCAATCAGGCCGATTTGAGAGTGACCCTTTAAATTGAGTGTGAAATTGGGAGATGGAGCTCCCCTTTCCTTCTCCAGAGCTGGTGGAGAAACCATCACTTCCTTTTGTAAGTGGGTGCATTAATAGTTGAGCTGTTCTTGCAGACATTATGTGCTAACAAAACTATGTGTGCCTGGTTCTGTAGCAGGTTACAGGGGAAAAACAAAGAGAAGGCCATCTGGCTCCACTGGTTTGTATGTATAATGTCCAGATACTAATGCTTAATGCACTTGTAAACCTAAGTTGTCTCTCTCTCTCAGGGTCTGATTTTAATTTGGGTAATATTCCCGTTAATAATAACATCTAATTACAACATCCATTAAAAGTTAGTAACATTAATTTAACAGGGAGAAAATCTAATAGAGTTCTTAGAGTGGTATTGGCATTTTTCCATTAAATTAATGTTACAAACTTTTAAAAGGATGTCTTAAATAGGCATCGTTAGTGGTGGGAATATTAAACAAATTAAACTCAGGCCTTTAATATGAGGTGGGAGACTATTTATGAATCCAAGCAAAGGTGTCTGCTATGCCTTTCAACCCATTTAAAATGTTCAACAGGAAGCGTAAGGCTGTGCAAAATTTGCAGTACCAAAGTTTCTTTCTAGTAAAGGCTCAAATGAGTGACTTTTATTTTTTTACAGTATCTCTTTTGCTGGCCGTGTGGTCCACACATTCCTTGCTTGGCTGCTGCTGTTCTTTCTTTCCAACAGTGATGTTCTGGCCTATTAATTTCCCCTCTTTTGGTTATTTTGGTTTGGTTTGTTTGTTTGTTTTTTGTTTAAAGAAGATGATCATGCAACTAAAGGATTACCAGTTCCTCCTGCTACTAAGCAGAGGCTTGGATAGTTTTGGAACAGGTTTTTCTGAAGAGGTAGAAATTGTATCAGATATGTATAGGTTTTGAAAGGTGTCTAAATTCTAGTCTAAATCCAGACCTCATCAGCAATAGGCAGGATATACAGTTTAAACATGAGCCTGCTCAGATGGTCGAACCAAACTGTTTAGGGATTAATTTTTTAACGAGGATTCTTAGTTTATAGGGTGACTATAGACAGAACTTTTTATAAGGCAGCATTGGATTAGACAGATTATATTCCCCTTGGGGTGAGGACAAAAGGAAGAGCTACATGTGAAAGAAGTTAGTCAGATGTTTCATGTAATACTGGAAGAGGATCAACAAGAGACTGTCTTTATTTTGTGCCCCGTGTACAAAACAAGCTTCTAGTGCAGTCTATTGTTAAATGCTTCAACAATACAACAAAGTTTAATAAAGCAGCAGTGACAGCAAAACCAGCAGAGCAGTGCAGTGTGGTCAGACTCAACAAGCTTTAATAATGCATGGCTTCAAATTTTTAGCCAGCACTTTGATGCATCAAGATCTCTATGCAAACATCAGCAAACACACCACATTTAGAGTACCTGCAATAGATACCAGGATGGGATCTGGATATGAATAGCTTGCATTTGACATCTCTAGATTTGTGCAGCCCTTCTGACTATATACTTCTAGAAACTTATTAAATCCCTATTTAGAAAAGTCTGATCTAGTGTAAATACTGAAATAGTCATTCATTTAAGCTTACAAATCCTCACAAATAATGATATTATTAATTAGGCAAAAGGCTAAATTTGTTTGTGAATTGTATTTTTTTTTACGTTGATACATGGACGTTCATCTCTTACTTTTTTTGTTTGCAAAACCAGATTTTGTTTGTCTGCAGAAAAGTTTGTCTGCAACACCAGATTTCAGCCTATGATGCCCAGATGTTGGACAAACCACATGGACTTGTTCTATCTCCTGTTGGCAAACCATTTTCCCACAGGGCAATGTGCAACTAATGAAGTAGTGAAAGAATTGTACGTTAACAAATGGCTAATAATCTTGCTCAAAAATGCATGTTGGGTTGGTCCCATGACAAGAAGCTACTCTGTTAGTTATTAGCCCTCTCTAACCTGGTGTGGACAAGAAGGTAACATCCTTTCCCAGAGTTAATCCATGCAGAACTCAGAGACAGGATATGAAGCTCCTTGCACCAATATCATCAGTCTTCAGGGCTCATTAGCACTACCTAAAAGTATATCTGAATTTTGGCAGTGCCTATGTGATCTCCTCCATGCACACAGGGCTGGCACACAGTTTTCCAGCTCACAAGTACTTGCCTGGAAACTCAGTCTTTATGGAGCAGAGGCAGCTTTTCATCCCCAGTCTGAGTGTGTTTGGCTTGTGAATTCCAGTCATCAAACACAAAAAACTCCCAAGATAACTGTTGACTTCAGTGTTTATTACAATAAATACATGCAGATGGGAGGGTTGTCTGGAATTTGAGTAGCCATTCCTGTGAGTCAAGTTGTTCATGTCTCAGACAGCAACAGTATTTGATTAGTCATAATCAGAAATAATAAAAAAGGAACAAGAAGTTATTATTATTGATTAGCAACTATCTATTATTCTTTTTATTTTGAGAGTATCAAAATGCTACTTTTATGCTGAAATATTAAACATGACAGCCAGGAAAAAGTAGAAAAAAAGAAATACAAGAAATATCATGTTTTGATTCTGGCCAGTAAATCGAATGACAAATTGTAACAAATAAGCTTGTTTGGGAGGGTTTTTTTTTTAAATCCTTTGGTATCTATTTAGTTACTCTTCTGAGCTGAGATGAGAAAAGAGATTTTACATTACCCAAATGCTGAAATACTCCAGCGTCCAAGTAGTTTAGTGATATACTGTCTGAAGAGGAAAAAAGTCTAGTATGACCTTAAGCAGATTGGTTTTCCTCTTTTGTTCCACAATAAGATGCTGTTAATGGGAAAAATATTTGTATCATCCTACAGCCAGTAATATAAGCTGCAACAATATAGTGTAAATTTATAACTAATACAGCGTTATTAGATTATTATTGTAGTGGTATTAGAACAATTTCATTTACAATGTTAAGGTTTTGGTTTTTTTTTTAAACAAGAATATTTGACTTTCTCTTTATATTCTAAATGTATTTTACTTAGAATATGTTAGTTAAAGTAAATCATCAGGTGATTTTTATCCTAGCAATTTTAAATATGCAAGGCCAAAACAGAAAAGCGTGTAGAGCCATTGTAAAGGCTGTTGTTTGCTTTTATATTCTTCCCTGTTAAATCTAGAGAATAACTAGAAATGATTCAGCAAAAGATATCTCTATGTGCACGTTTACATACCTTCACATATGGCTTCAACATACCCATGAGACACAGACAATAGTGGATAAAATCCCTAAGACCAACCAGTAAACGACCAACTATGCTGTCCTCCCTAACTCAGGTTTTTCACAACAAAGTAAAGGCATTCTTACAGCACCTCCACAACAGGGATTGGTTCAATCAATAGGGATAAGCTACTGTTAATTAGTCTGATCTACTTTAATAACTTTATTCAGAAGGAAGGAAGGGGGGGAGGCTAGGGGAAACTTCCCTGCTGTCAGTATTATACCCCGTAGAGGGGCCTTATATCAGCAATTCAGTGGGAGGAAGTCATGTGGAAGCATTTCTGTATTGTTCCCATGAGCATTCATCTCTTAATTTGCATTAAACTAGTAGGCAGTCGACACTGGTTTGGGTCTATACCTGTAAATCTTCTATTATGAGATGAAAGTATTAAAGGGTGGCTCTCAGACAATCTTGCTTCCTCCTCAGGTTGAACAAAAGCAATCTCTAATGCAAATAAGATTAGTTGTAGTCTTTGATGGGGGGATGCTCTTGGTGTGTTTTTGTTTTTAAATTTGGAACTTGTTTCGTGCAAAATTATCCCTCCACCTTTGTTGTTTACCTAAAGACTTCAATTACCCCACCCCTTTGCCAAAGAAGCCCCAAACCCACTGAACCCCCAGCACTGCACACAGACACACACCCCTACACACACCCCTTACACAGACCCCCTGTCCTGCAGCAAAGCAACATTCCCAAAAACAGTTCCATTGAAGGGGGAAATTCTTAGTGTCCTACTGATTTTCAGAGGATTATTCTTATTTACTCGATGTGCAGTGCTGGCTCAAAATGCTCCCCTGTTAGAAAAGTGTTTAGTTTTCACAGTCAGACTTATACCTGTATATTCCTCAGAAACAAATCAGTCAGACCAAATCAATTAATCTTTTTCTCTCTTTTTCTTGTGTTGCTATCTCCATATGTGTTTGTGCATTTTCTATCTCGCCATCTATCTATAATTATACAAAAAGAGCTTGGCTTGGATGGCAATAGCAGTAAACTATTGTTCAAAGGAGATTGCAAATTGCTTGGAGCAGGGAACTGTCTTCTTAATTAGTCTGGAAAACATCACACACACTTATGGCACTATAGGAATAATAAATAATAATAAAAATAGTTCCTGAAAGTGGGTTCATATTGCCTGAAGGTAAAGGCTGGGCAGCTGTTGGAAAGATGATGGTTCCCAGCAATAAATATGAGTGGATTAAACATTGGCTTCAGGAAGGATCTTGTCAAGCCATGGATTCCTCCCCAACCTGATACCTGACAGTGCATTTACTTCAGGTATATTCACTGGAGATATTTTCCCTGATAGGGAATAAAGTTCACTCTGCTGTTAAATGACAAGGTAAAAAGTGAGAAGTAATAAGGTAACTTCCCAGGCTGAGCTGAGCAGCCTGCTGTAGAAGTGTCCTTGCTCTGACCTTTATAGGTGCTTTTTTTTTTTTTTTTTAAGGCAGAAAGTGTGCAAAGACAATCCAGCAAGACTGCTGAGTGCTCTTCAGATCCAGCAATACAGTGACAGCCTTTGGAAACAGCTGTGCAAGGAGAGTGACAGATTCATCAGGTACGGTGTGGCCCTGCTACAGGTCTGCATTGCTGAAATAGTTTAAGCTTTTTTACAGCTGCTTAACCTGGGGGAGAAAAGGAGGGGATGGAGAGAGGCTGGGAATTTTGCATCGGGGCTGCAACACTCTGCTCCACTCTCCCATGAGAATACTCTTAGAGTCTGATCTGTTTAGTAATGCAAGGGATAGCCTGCCTATTAAGGGCAAAGAAAGCCTATAGAAAAACAAGTAACCTGCCTGAATACAGCTTATTTGGTGGAATTTACACATTTCTGTAAATGAATTAAATTGCTAGATACTGAAGTGATGTATCTCAGCAAAACCCATTCATTGGAAACCAGCAACAAACATAAACTTAAGAGTCAAATCCTGCAGACCTTATTTAGTGATTACTTAGGCAAAGCTCCCACCAACTTAAATGGAAATTTTGCCTGAGTAGAAACTGTTAGATTTAGTTCCACATGAGACAAGAAAGCTCACATCTGAATATATCTTTACAGTTTCTTTGTTTTTCTGTTTCTATCTGGAAGTATTCCATAAGCACTTTTGGGGTAAAAAAAAAAGTTTATTTTATTTTTCAACTGATGTAAATTCATGTAGGATACCTTAGACCATTGCATCCTTTCCTGACAGCCTGTGCAGTCTAGGTGAAACTTGGAGTCCATAGGTTGAGACAGCAAATCTTCCTTTGGCTTTAACAAGGATCTGAATGTTATCCCTGTATCTGAAGTAGATTACAGGAATGGCTGCATGTCTGTCTGGCTGCCTGAATCCACATTTGATTCCCCCAGTGAATTCCCCATGGCCCTGGGAAGCTGACAAGACCCACTCTTCTTGTTTGACCTTTGCAAGGTCAAACCATCACCAATACAAGTAACCAAAATACTAGCAGGCACACTGCTGCCAGGAGGAAACAGATCTGGGATCATATTAGTCTTTAATCTTCTCAGGACAAGGACATGACACATCTTTTCTTTTTTTTTTTTTCCCCTCTGGGATTTACATTATTTTATAGTTGTTTTTCCCCCATGTACATCTTTTTTTTCAATGTTATGGGAACTACAGTGCCTTTATGGCAGTTGAAGATTATCTTTTGGGTCGAAATAGAAATTCCTTTTGTGTACATCCACAGGAATTAAGATTTAGCTCATGGTGTTTTTCCTAGTATTAGTGACCTGCCATAAGGACATGTGCTCAAACTCACCACCTTTTTTCCACCATCTCTATCTTAATTGCTGCAGGAGCTTGTACAAGTCAAAAGGATTGAAAACTGAGGGGAATTGAAGAAAAATTCAGAACTAATATAAGGAATATATACTCTCTCAAAAGTCCACAGATACTCTCTTGGAAGATGTTAGCTTAGAACTTGATCAAAAAAGGAGAAAGAAAAATTGTTGTAATAGACAAGATCTAGAGGATGCAAAGTACACTCAAAGAAACAACAGGCTATTTGAGTTCACAGTGCATCTCACAAACAGCATGACTGTCCTTACTGAAAAGAGTTTTTAACTGTTTAACAAGAAGTGGAACAAGTGACTGACGATGGAAACCTGGGAGACAAGTGTTTATTAAGCTCTGGCTTTCTCAATGGGGTAAAACATCTTTTATGTGAGGTTACTCTTTGGTCAAAAGCACTTTACCTTCATCTAAGTACTTTGTATATTTTTGAAGGCAAAACTGCAAAGCTGCAGAAATGAACAAGAAATAGGATGCAAAAATTCCAGAGCCTCTGTGAGGTATGTAATTTGTTCAAGCTGCTATAGACTTCTAAAGATTGAATTCTAATCTTAAAATCTAGATCAACTGTAGATGTACTGAGATATAGCTAACCCAGTAATTAATACAGTTATCATGCAGTTATTTTGACTGCAAGCTTTTTTGTACAGAAAACAGTAATTGTTTATCTCTGCTTATATTAAGACAGAAAAAATGTCCTGTCAATCTCACTGCTATTGTTAAAGAATGATTTCTGACAGCAGTTTCTGTGGGGTGTTTTAGGAAGTAAATGCTACCTTGACAATAAATTGATTTTCAACAATAACGACAACAATAATAATATTAATAATTGTCATCACCATCTATACAATATACTGATTAAGGTCACAAAAGCAATAAATATAACATATTACTGGTAAAGAGAAGAAGCCAGCAATCTGAATGAAGACTGAGAGTGAAGTACAAGGTTGCACTTTTTTAATACTCAAAAATATATTTATAAAGTAAGCACGTATTTGAATGATGGAGGGACAGCCACAGGGCACCACCAAGCAAGACCTAAAAACCAAGAAGTTTTGTGACTGCGTTGTAAAATTCAGTATATTCAGAGCTCCTTTTGTGAAGAATAACTCCTTCATCTGGAGATGAAACAAGAAAACAGAACCTCAAAACAGATTTCTGAATCAATATTGGAAATCAGTCCTATGAGTATGATAGAGAACTAAAATGTTAGTTTCTTGTTACCAGTATCTTACACTCAGTGGTGTTTAAATTTTATTTTCTGAACAGCCAGATTATTGTCACCCATTAGTTGAAGAATCAAGAACATACATTCTTGGCCCTTTGTAGTCATATTGAAGACAATGTCACCTTCCCCTGCCACCTTGCTTCAAATATTATGAGTTTTACACTACATGAACTGACCACTCCATATTTTAATGCTTTGTCTTTCAAAATAAAGGGAGTACAGATTACATAAGTCAGATAAATATTTCTTGTCCTTTATATTGGAAATTATGAATTTTTGCATTATTTGTCCTTTAAGAAAAATTCCTTGAAATTACTATTTGTTTAAACTAGATACAGGCTTTGCAGTCAATTTAGGTTAACTGAGACTGATTTTGTGGCCAATTTTGCAACAATCATTAGTATTGTCCTTCTTCTACATAAATGTATAGAATGAAGTGCTCTGTTGAGTGGCCTCAGAAAGGTCATTGAGGGCAAAGGATGATATAAACAGTCATCTGAAAGCATGGCAAATCAATCATAATTAACACTTGGAGGTACTTCCTGCATAGAAAAACCCTGGAGGGAGAGATCACTGGGAGGGATCACTAGACAATGTGCAGATATAGAAGTAAACAGATTCTCTCACTGCAGGCCTTCCTTTTGGTTTAGGAGTTCATGCCTTTACTTTTGGCACCATCCAATGCTGGAGCATCTTGGGGTGGTGCAGGAAAAGGAGCAGGTCAGGGCAGGTGGGACATGTCTTCAGATTTCTGTCACCACAAAAACATACTGAAACAACCATGCAACCCCATGTGACCATCCATTACTGTGAAACTCCATGATGGGGGTTCTTATAACTCAATATCGAGTGCTGCAAGAACCCACTTTTAAATTTCTAGCCAAAGAATCAACTGACTACTTGATTCCATGCAGCGAGGGGGATGTGAAAATTCCCACCTTGCACATACAAAAGGGTTCAGAGACAGAACTGAAAAGCTGCTATGGATAGACTACCCTTCAGAAAAAGAGTTTTCAAGCACTTAACTTTAGACATAAGCAACTATAAATACCAGATGGACACCTCTGTCCCTTCTCAAGGCCTTGTCCCCCTCTCCAGATATTGCACAGGTAGCTATCCTGAAGCTAATTGGAAAGGGCAAGGAGAAAGCTGTGTTTTAGAGACAATCTCTAAAGTATTTAGGCACAGAAGGTGAAAGGTGTAGGCATTTATTGATGCCAAAATCTAAGGTTTTGAAACATCTACTGTGGGCACCTAAGCCAGTCTTTTCTTAATATGCATGTTAGTATCTTTACCTGACACAGAAATATTTGCAGGTTAAGGAAGTGAATTTTCCTCTTTTGTACACTGTGCAGTGCGAGTTATTTAATTAAAGAAAAAAAAGTTGACGTCCTGTTTCTTTTCTCTCTTTTCTGGTCCAGGAAGTATGTTTTCTGGACTAAGCCCCGTGATAGAATGTCCATTTTGTGCATCCTCTTGTGTCTCACAAAGTAGAGAAACAAGAACATACCTAGAGCTGTCAACAGCTATATATACCCAAAACCAGACTCATCAGCACATGGCACGTGTTTTTGGCATCCCCAAGGTCATATGGCAGTCAGACTGGGTGTACAGGGAAGACTTATTGTAAATTAAACATGTGTTTATTCTAAGAGTGCAACACAAATGCCTGAAATCCAAATGTTTGAATTCACGATGGTCCTTCATTGCAGATTTGTAGGTTAACGATTTAAAGCTTCTTTTACAGAATAATTAATTTGTTTCTGAAACGAAACACTTAAATCCAGAACAAGTGGTGGTCATCATTTGCGTCCCTGCCTGTACATCTTTCATCTTCACTAGTGAAAAAATAGTGAGGCAAATAGCTGGAGTATCTCTGAGGCAGACTAAAACAATAGCTATGCCAGTGAAAAGCTGGTGTTTCCTCTTCATTACACAGAGACTGTTGTGATGATGGCTGGTGTTACTGTGGATTTCCATGAACTATTTTAATGCTCTCAGTCTGATCATAGACTTAAAATATTTTGCTTCAGCAAAGTTTACACCGATGTGATTATTTTAAATAGTTGCAGCAATAAGGTATCATAGCAAACAAGCAAACAAAAAGAGCGTTTGGCACAAGAGAATTAACATTCCTCATATAACAGTTACCATACTATGTACTCCTGATTCTGCTGGCACTTTTTAATATGAGCTTCACTTTGAACCCAATGATTGCACCGAGTGTATCTCACAAATGAAGCCTAGCTTCACTTAGATTCTGAAAAAGAATGCTTTTACTATGTAACAAACCCAATGCATGCATAACCAATTTAAATGCAATTTAAATACTATTATGGGGGTGAAGCACAATTAATTTTAAAATCATATTTAAGTGTTTTTTAGTTTGTGATCTCCTGCCTCATTTAACGTGAAGAGAACACCACTAAATCATTTACTTTGCACATAGGGGAAGCTTACTTTCTGCTCAAGTGTTTAGCATTTTTATTCCTTTTTGTTCTGTTTTTTTTTTAAATCAGAAGATTTTCCACTATTGCCACAATTACATCGTAAACTGTTTAAAAGCCCCTGTTCACAAAAGAATCCTGCAGGAATGCTGAAACTACAACTCACTTGAATTTAGCAGCTTTGTCAAATTTTTCCAGCTTGAAACACGATGAAACAAATTAGTGACAAACATTCACTGTTCTATGCTTATAAGGCCTACAAACATTTTGGTTTGCACACAAAACAGCAGATCTCAGGCAGCTGAAATAAATCCAGGCAGTGAGTTTAAAGAGGGAGATTTTGATGAATGCTAACAGATCATGGAGTGTGATGATCTCAGGTATGTGATGATGTAGCATTACAACACAGACACATAAATAGAATTAACATCTGTAAACAAGTATGAGTTGAAAGGTTACAACCACACAGATGGAAGCCTTAAGATCAATTTACATAAGTGTGTAGCAGCCTTGATAAAAAGCACATAAGTGTGTATATAACTTGCCATCTCAGCTAGTGTTCGACTATGATGGAAATAAAAGACAAACATTAAGCTTGTCTTAGCACAAGATAAGCTCTTTTCTGGTTTTGGTCCCCAGGGTACTTCAGGTCTTTCCCTGATATTAAAGAGCATGAGAGAGATTAAAAGATACTGTACATGACCAGCAGTTGCTAGTTTTTGTTGCATTGTAGTTCACATCTCTCTCAAAAATTTATCAAACACGGTGGTTGCCATGAAAATGTCACACTTTAGCATCGGGCAGAGAGAATAATGTAGGACTTTTTCATACTTGGAGAGCAGACACTGGAACAAGGGCCACATAAGGTACAGAGTGTCTATTTAGGTGCATATGGATAATTCAAAATAGTGATAGAGAGACATGTTTGTGCCAACTCTGAACAAAGAACTTTTCAGGTGGATAAACTAGTCCGGAAAAAAATGTCATTCAAATACAATTATATCCAAACTAGATCTAATATCTTACACTGCAATGCACAATGCAGCAAATATCATTCAATACATGCTTGTAGAATGGTTAGCACAAAAAAAGTCAAGCAAGCTTCAGTTGCAATGATCTTGCAAATGATAACAGGATTCAGAACTAGGGATACTGCAGATTTTTTGCATGATACATGCTCAAAGTAATGCCTCAAGAAACAGTGCCACTACTTAAGCCCAGATCACTTACTTGAAGTGTTATGTCAAGTAATAAATGTATATTTTTCCCAGCACAAATCAACACTTTTCTGCCTAGTAGCCCTCTAGTTCTGTCTGTTGCCGCCTGGTGAAAGAAATCCACCCCGACCTGTTTACCACCTCCTTTCAGGAAGTTGTAGAGAGCAATAAGGTCACCTCTAAGTCTCCTTTTCTCCAGGCTGAACAACCCTAATTCCTTCAATCTTTCTTCATAGGGCTTGTGCTCCAAGCCTTTTACCAACCTCATCACCCTCCTCTGGACACGCTCTAATATCTCAACATCCCCCCTAAACTGGGGGGCCCAAAACTGGACACAACACTGGGGAAGTGGCCTCAGCAGTGCCAAGTACAGGGGAAAGATGACCTCCCTGCTCCTACTTGTCATACAGTTCCTAATACTGGCCAGGATGCCATTGGCCTTCTTGGCTACCAGGGCACACTGCTGGCTCATATTCAGCCATCAACCAGTACCCCCAGGTCCCTTTGTGCCTGAGCACAGTCCAGCCACACTGTCCCCAGCTTGTAACGTTGCTGGGGGTTTTTGTGGCCAAAATGCAGAACTCGACACTTAGACTTGTTAAACTCCATCCTATTAGACTCTGCCCATCTATCCAACCGATCCAAATCTCCCTGCAGAGCCTTCCTCCCCTCCAGTAAATCAACACAACCTCCCACCTTAGTGTCATCTGCAAATTTACTAATTGGTCATACCACAAACATATTCATTAAAAGAGTTCAACATTTATGATGCATCGTGTCAAGCAGGTTCATGATTTAATGTAAGTTGATACTTCATAAGTTAAGAAGATGAGGAAACAAACTCCTGAAGGCCAAGGAAAGCATATATTAAAATAATGGTCTGTAGTGGTCTACACACAAAATCTATTGCTGTGCAACAGTATACATGGATGTAAGTATAACTGTAAACTAGGAATATGTGCAGTACTTCAAAAAGGAGAATTGCCAAAACAGAAAGAAGCTTTGAGTAAAATAGAGTGGAAAAAGGAAAATAGATACGTAATGACAGTATAACTGGAAACTGAGTATCCAGCCCTGGGCTTTTCAGATTGCACAATACTGAAATCTTGCAGGAAATCTGCTCCCTTTAAGATTATCCCATCAAATAAAAGGTGAAAAAGTAACATTTTAACTAGAAATGGGGAGATGGAGGGTAAAGAAAGCAGGGAGGTCAAACAGTAATAGCAGCATAGCATTTCAATATTATATAGGATACAACAGTGGAATATACTGTTATAGGAAGTGATGGGACATTTTCACAGTGTGAGTGCAGAAAAGGCAGAATTCTGGATTGAAAATATGTATGCTTTTTAAAAAAAAAATGGAAAAAGTAGTGATATCATAATATTCTCTGACATAAATATTTTCTGTTTTCCTTTTTCTATGGGTGTTAACGTGTTCTATCTAGAAGTAAATACTTTAAAATTTGAGGTTCTGCACATATTTTCTCTAAAGGCCTCATAAGAATTTGCTAAAGAATCACAAGATCTACTAATAGAGATTTAGTAAATTTTGACACACTAAAGAGCAAGATAGTCCTGTCAGGTTTTTAAAATAGATAAACCTGGAAGGAAACAACAAAATACTGAAAACGATCTGGGTATCATATTAGACAATAGTTGACCATAATAGATATATTTTCTGTTCAGCTACATGAATCCCATGCTAAATGCAAATCCTCAGTAAAATACTGAGGAAAGGAGAGGTGGAAATAGGTAAGCTTTAATCATAAGGGGGCAAGGGATATTACTTATGTTTTAGCAGGCCCTTACCAGCATATTCTGCTAAATCCACTTCAAAAGTAGGCTGATCAACTTGAAAGAGTTCAGGAAAGTGTTGTAAAACTGACTCAAGTCCTGGGAAAAAAAATCAGGCTACTCCACACAGATTTTAAAGTAGAAGGATGGTTAACTAATAAAATATCCATCATTTCTGTGGTGCAAGTGGGCTTTTGAATCTTCCATCAACTCAAATTGCAAGCAGTTTCCTAAATTAGTATCAGGTTAATTGCTGGCACAGAAGCTACTTCTGTGATGTGCTGAATGCAGATGGATCACCCTTCCCATCCAGCTGGCACACCCAGTGCAGGGATATATAGGGCTGAAGTCAAAATAGGGATGAAATTCAGCCACATTGTTATTTGTATTTCCACAAGTAACAAGCTTTCTTCCCAGAATAATTCTGGTTTGCCGAGGGGCTGAGTTTTTTCTGGTGGGGTGAGGAAAGGGAATGAGGGGCAAGAGGGGAGTTATGCATGCAACAGTTGTGCTTATTATCACACTCAATTCTGCATACATGTGTGAATTAACCATCCACCTACCCACAATCTCTACAGTGTGAACTGGTTTTGCATTCGGGCACATCATATTAAAATTCATGCCTAATGTAATAGTCCATTTTATTCTTAGTCATTAGATGCAATCACTCAGAAGAAAAGCCTCTGGAGAATTAGAGTGAGATGTATGTTACTACTTAAATGTATTTTTTTATAAACATATGTTTTCACTTGGATGTGAGATCATCTTCAAATATTAAACTTTGGAAAATAAATATCAATAAATTAGTGATTTTTTTTAAATAAATGTTTTTTTTTTAGCATGCAAGACAAGTGTATTATGTGGGTAATCATTCAGGAAATTCAGATTATGTGAATAACACTACCAGTGTTCTGAAATTTGCCTGTGACATTAGTCACATCACAAAGAATGTGATATTCAGATATGAAGTTTTTGGTTTCCTTTTTTTTTTATTGTGTTCTGTATCACAACAATTGTTTGAGAAAATATTTTTTTGAGGAACAAAGTGTCAATTACATAAGAACTGCTTTAAAATGTCCAAATTTCATCACATAATTTTTATGTCCATGCAAGGAGGAAACCCCTAGGCTTCTGTTATTTAATCTGCTGTGTGTGAAGCTGCACAAAATGAAACTTTTGCCCTGTTCTAAGTAATTATTGGGCACCTCAGAGTCCTGTTGATTCAGGTTACAGTGTGGAATAACCATTTCTCAGGAAGCTCCCATTCCTCCCTCAAAAGGGGCCACTCATAGAAAATCCCTTCACAGTCTGCTACAAAAGCTTTTCTGCTATTCTTCTTCACAATAATATATATTTTACCCTTCTGAGATGAAAAGACGAAGGGGCTCAAGCTAAGAAAAGTTGACCAGGAGGCTGGTGACAGCAGTCACTTGAGATCCTTTCAGAGATGCTCTCAAGCATAAATATTTAATCTCCTTCGTTCCCCCTAGTGTGAATAATTTTTTTCCCCTTCAAGTATCAAAACAAAGTTATTGAAATGCATATAACCCTGATATTTGATCCATGGCCTCTAAGGGTCAAATACACACTGACCAAGCTCTTAAAGCCTGCAGAACTTTCAGGTGGTCACTTTGCACACACCAGCTCATCAATCAAGCAATAATCAGCAGGACAAATGGGGGAAGATGCTGGTACAGACTACTTAAAAGGCCTGGGCAGCTGGTCCACTTCAGAAGTCCCCTTTATATAGTTTCAGCCTTTAGCCCCCTATGTTTGCAAGGAATTAAATACACTTGTTCATTTCAATAGTTTATCCTCACATCTGTTTGCATTAACAAACAAAACTGTTCTTGCTTCAGCATCCCTTTTCTAACACTAGGATCACTTCTTCCAAGTTAAGAAATGCCCTGAAAACACTTTAGTAGTTTCAATTTTCATTTAAGGCATGGGACACATCTCCCCTCCCATATTTTCTTTGTAATAACTGGTTTGATAGAAGCTGAACACAGCAAAAGAGATATTTATCCTAAATAACTTGCCATCACATAAACAGATTATAATAAGGCTCATTGAATTCATTCCCCAAAATAAAAACCATTGGTGTATGCATATGTTGAACTTGGCTAGTATTTATTTTCTTGGGCTGTTGGTTGGTCATGTTGATGAGAAAATAGTAGCAATTCTGAAATGTTGCTCACGTCTGTTTATCGAGTAATATGGAGTGATTATTCTTAGCTTTTCAATGGGGGAGGATGAATTGGTTGGCAGCACAAAGTATGAAATCATTCTGTCTCTCACCAAGGAACAAGCAAAACTGACAACCTCCTCCACTCCCAGTATGTCATAATTAGAAATTAGAGCTGCATCAAACTGTTTGCTACAGCTGTAAACTCTGGCAAAAGAAAAAACCCTCAAAAACTATCTTTCATTTGCTTAATAGGCTTCCTATTTAGTGTGAGCATGCTGAAATTAGGGATTGATCTCTGGAGCAGTCAGAGAGCATGATATTTCCAAGAGTTATTGGAGATTAAAGAAGTGCTTTAAAGTGTCTCTCTTTCTTTCCTTTTTTTTTATATTTTAGAGTGAAATTCAAAAAAGGTTAGAATTCTCAGAATTTAGAAATGAAAATGTGGTAGCTTCTCCTAGCCCTGAAAACATTCAATGAATGTGTACCTGAAAAATGCAATCTAGGAAAAAGTAAAACATAAAGAGAATGAGAAGATTCAAACACCAAATCTAAGAGGGATTTCAGAAATCAATTTCCTTCTGAAATGAAATTATAATATTCTGTGTGAGTTTTATGTCTTTGGGTTTTTTAAGGAAAGCGAAAGGCAAGAGAAAAACTATCCAAGTGTTCTCTTTCCAAATGGCATTATTGGAGACAACGGAGTTAAGCAGATACCCCATTAAATAAAAATAATGAATAATAATGTGAAAACGGAAAACCAGAAGAAATTCAAGCCACAGAGCTACCACCTTCCTCAATTGCCATGGGGATCAATGCAGAAAGAAACTTCCCTGTTTGTTTTGGGCTTTTATTAAGGTCTTTGTGTTTGGGCCTAGATTTTTCAATGTTGTCAATGTACAGACACACTCCATACAGTCCCCAGGCAGAACACTCAGTGTAGTGATAAAGTGTATTAACCTGCATCTGTATTTTCACTGAAGTTACCTGAAACCTAGCACCAACAAACAAAAATAGCATTTCTTTTACTGGCTCTATTTTACCTTTTGGAGTAGGATGGCTGAGCTTTTTTTGAGCCAGTCTGGACCAAGTGATACCTTGCAAGCTGAATAAGCTACTGGAGAAATATTCTGTCATAAGTGCTAGATGTAACAGGTGATCTTACAGGCACAGGATGAGGTAGCAGGCACATGAAATTAGTGTCACTGTCAAGCTGTTTGTAATCCAAGCCCTCTGTCTAGGGGGCCCAGCTTTGGAAATGGGCACATAAACAAATAGAAAGGAGGCAAAGGCAGGGGGTAGGAAAAAGGATAAACAGCCCTCTTTTCCTGTCACTTCTACCATGGGTCCTCAGCAGCTCCTCTGCTGCCAGCTGACTGGAGCATTAGGAATCCAACATCTGTGCAAAGCAAGGCAAAGCTGTACTTGTGCCACTGCTGTGCCAGGCATGGAGTGTGCCAAGGGCCCAGCTGCTCTACTTCAGGTGAGCCAGGAGAAGCCATGAAAAAGAGATTATCCAAAGCACTAATAAGCCAGGTAGTGCATGTCCAAGAACAGGGATGTCTTGCTGTGTGACATGTCATTAGGTCGTCTGGTCTTTGTTCCTGGGAGAAATCTTTCAGGAAACAAGGACTGTCCACCAGGATGATTTTTTTACTAGAGATTTCATCACTGTGCTGAAAACTGAAAAATACCTAAATACTTACCGTTGTCCTAGTCATGCAATCCAAATTACACAACACTATTGACAACAAAGCAAATTGTGAGAGAGCAGATTAACCCACCATACTTCTGTTGCCAAATATTATGTGTGAAAAAACAAAATACAAGGGGGTCCTGAATAAAGTTAAAGAAAAAAAATTTAAAAATCAGCAGAAAGGCATTTTCATGCAATTTAAAGAAGCATCAAGTGTTTTAACATCAGATTCTGTAACTCATCATTACTTCTGGTTTTGTATGCATGTTATTTTAGCTAAGGAAATGAACCATGATTCACATTTGTAAATATCAGTACTAATACTGTTGTGTCATTTTAAGGCAGGGAAAGCATAAAATTAGGTTCAAGAGCTGATTAAGTCCTAGTTTTCCATGGTACAATCCATGTATTTACAGACCTTCCCTCACCCTGTATTTTTAAGTCACACATTAATATAATTTAGCAATATTTTTCTCATGCTCAGCTTCTGACCCTGACCTATATATTTTTTAAGTGGTATCTGAAATGTTTAGTCTTGAAATATTCAGCAATGAAGGGGAAGTTTGTGTACTATTTACAAGATTCAGGCAGTAAACATGTTGCTGGTGTTTTTCAAATGACTTTCCAGAAATGTACTTTTTTTTCCTTTTACATTTTACTACTCCCATTTCCATTGTTTTCATGGATGGAGAAGCTTGCTTTGGTGTCAAAAATACCATTGGGCTACACTTCCTATAGGGCTTTGTTGTCTCAGCCCATCACCTCCCAGACTCCAGTAAAATACTGTTCAGTGTTTGGGATTTCCCATTCATCCCGATTAAAACAAAGCCAGTAAAGTTTCCCCCAGCAAACTGTGTCCCTGTTTTGAAGAGGCAGCAGCCACCAGCTTTGGTTTTGTCAGGGATTAAAAGAGGGCATCGCAGCTGTAAGGCAGTGCAGACGTGTGAAATGGGTTTCACACGCTGCTCAGCTACCAGTGGGGTGGCCATGTATGATTCAGTCTGTGCTAAGTCAAGAAAAGGAAAAGCCTTCAAAGCCACGCCAGCCATCACCTCTTACAAACCCTAAGTGCCCCTTTTGACTGCTGCTGCTTGGCTGAAAATCACACATTTAGTCATTTGTCATAATTATAAGAGTCCCGGTGACAAGGAATGCGGGCCCACCTCTCGGCCCTGCCAGGATGGGGATAAGGCCCCAGCGGGGGACGGCTGCTGCCCGCGGCCCACGGCAGCCCTGCCAGCAACACTCCTGCCCAAAGGTCACCCTGCCCTCGGCCAGCAGCTCATCCCACATGATTGATAGGCTCGCAGCAAAACCAACAATTTCACAGATCTTCATTTGCATTCCTCCTCCTAACATGAAATTTATCTCAGTGTGAAGGATCCTGGCCGTGCAGGAGTCAATTGGTGAGCCAGAAACCTATTATGGCCCCAGAAGTGCCACTCAAACCTTGCAGACCCCATCGCCTACCGCAGCACTCTTCAACCTCTTGCTTTCTGCAAGTATTTCCCAAAGACAAATGAAGAACATATCCTTTGCATCCATATATATATTATTTCCATTTTGCATTCCTGAGCATTACCTGCAAAACAAAACCAATCTTATCCTATCTGCCCTCTCAGTCACTCTCAGTGTGCACATTAGTGTTATCACATGTTTTTGTGACTAACAAATCTCTAATATTATTAGAAGTATTATTAGAAATATCCATTTAAACACCTTTTTAATAAGAGCAACATAAATATATACTTTTCTTTCCCCCTGTCAGTTACCTGGGCTCCTCAGGTTTTTTTCTCTAACATTGCTTTCTCACACAAGGAAAGCACCTTCCACAGTCCCAAACAAATTCAGAGTCCTTCAGTAGTGTGAGTGAAGACTCCTTCAGGAACTGCTGCACTTGATAGAAAACCTCAGCAGGAAAACACATACCCCATATGTGCATCAAGTAAATATGGGGAGAGACAAGTCAAGGCAGTAAAAGGTCAAACTTTCTGCTGAGGGGATATGTGTCAAGAGTATCTGTGTAACTTGAAGTTATCCCTAGATGCTCATGGAAGTAGTGAAGAATGGAAGGGAAATAGTTTGAATTTCTACTTTTCCCCTCATTCCAGCCAGCAAGCAAGCACTCATCAACAGAGGCTTTGTTTGCAAAAGAAGTATCAGTGAATATCCTGAAGATGCACTTGGGGCAGGTGACACAGAGGAATAAAATCATGGATGGACACACATAGACACACACACACACAGAGTCAGGCCTAAACAAGGCCTTCAGGACAGGGTCACCACATGCTGAAGTGCTTCAAGACCCACTTGTTTTAAGCTGATGTTCCTCAGTCTTGTAAGCCAACTCAATGAATGGCTGTCAGGGTGCCCCACTTCTATAGAGTCTACACACCAATATGTAGGAAATGTGTATATACAAACTAAGGGACAAAAAAATCTATGAAATCCTTTCTATGTGTTTTTTGGATACAGCTTACACATACCTTGGTATGCCATATGAGGAGCCAAAACTGCTCTGCACAGCTACACATCTCTGATAGCCTAAACTATGATCGATAAGCTATAAATACCACATTTAAATCTTCATATTTACTTGAATAATTCACTTTTGAATTTTTCTTATTTACCAAGTAAGGCATAGACTCTGCTTTCTTACTGTGGAAAACACTTCCAACTCTCTTTACAAGTCTTCAATTAGTGAAATTTGGTTGTTAATAACCTAGCAGTGACTAACATTTCTTTTGAGAATACTCATGAAACAAGGTCTTGGTTTGCACAAGTAAGCATTTCAGACTTAGGAATTCTGCTATTGAAAACTTGGTCACTAAATCCTTATGGCTTTAGTTGTTTGTTTTTTTTTTTTTTTCCCAGCCTATTTCTTTGTTCAAACTGCTGTTACACTCACATGTAGCATCCATAAAATGTGTGAGGTCGGGACCTCAAGATTTTGCCAAACACTAGAAATATCTCGTAAGATGTTACCAGACAAGCAGCATTAAATGAGAAGAAACATGCAAAGGCCTAAGAACAAGCTCAGTACATGTTCACTATAGCAAAAATGCTGTCTGCTCAGACTGTCAAAAGATCCAGCTTTATCCTCCCAAGTTTCTTTCTCTTTTTGCTGATTGCACTGCTTTCTCATAGCTCATCCACAGTGAATAAAACTTTCTTTTAATTTAGAAAGCAGTCTCATGCTCTATTTTTACTGCAAGGAAAACAACCTATTTCCCCTCCCCCTAGCAAAAGCCAGTGCAGGAACCCAGTCCCTGGCAGCTGCTGCTGACTTTAAGCACCATATATAAGGTATTAAACCACCCACTTTATGTTCTAATAACATTAACAGTCTCACATGAACCAGGACATTCAGGTTAAAGCTGAAATTCTCTCCTTAAGTCACCACATTGTGTCTAGGTACAGTATTGCAGCACTTAATCAGGGGGCCTCAGAGCAGTGGGGGGTTCATACCATATGTGCTATAATACCTAAGCACAGCGGGGTAAGTTAAGGACAGGGTTTTAGACTTAACTCTGAATTTCTTAGGTTCTGTCAGTCTCATGCTTATTGTTTTTGAAAAAAATTACGTTATATGTGTCTGGAGAGATGTCTCTTAAAAAAAAAACCCTGAAAAAAAGACATATTGTGGGGGTAGGGGACAAGAGAGGATGATTTCTCAAGAAAAGATGAAAATAGGTATTCAATGCCAACGATCTACAGCAGACATGTTGATATTCTACAAATATTTATACAACTTTCAAACATATTAACTTAATCCAAGTGACTGCAATAAAGCTATATTAAAAATACTCTTTCAACACAAATGTTATTGTTTTTAAGCCAATTACCCAAATTATATCGTGTTTTATTTTCTCAGCATCTTCTTCCAGGCCCCAGCCTAGAGTTTGGTGAGCACTGCAAAATACGCTCTCTAATGAGATGCTTTCATTTTAAAAATCAATACTATTTGTGCTACGTTTCTGCTTCTTCTTGGCAACCCTATTGCAAATATGTATTTGCTATGTATTAATCAAGTTTTGTATTTAAAACTGATCTCCATAGAAACCCCATAAAACAACCTGCAAGATGGTTAGGAGACTAAACTTAACAAAGTTAACACTGAATTTTTCTAGGGTGGTTTTATCTCCTAGTGATATCACAAGAAGACAAAAACCAGACCTTTTCTTTCTTACTAATGTAAGAGAAAATAAAAGATATTTAAACATACAATGCCCAAACATCCTCAAATCTAAAATGGACAGTAACAGAAGTTGAACTGGAGCTGTACAGACAGTTTCTGGAAGCAACACTTCTACAAGGTATACCTCATCTGTAGTTATGGTGAATGTTTTTCTGTGTTTTCAGTCTCATCTAGGCATCTACTATTCCCACAGAAAAGTAGCAAAGTAAATTTCCACAGTACATACTATTACCTTGTCCTCAAAAGAAATTCACTGGCCTTTGAGCCAAAACCCCTTTTCACAAGTAGAGGGTAGATCTTTTGCTAGAATTATTTATTTTTCTGCATTGCCTGCAAATGAAATCAATTGAACAGAATATGAGCACCATCCAAGGAGTGCTGGTCTTCTCTCACTAGCACAGGTTTGGTGCAAGATCTCATATAATATAACTTGGGTATATATTGTTATATATCATAACTAACATCAACTTACCTGATGATTTTTAATGTTGGAAACCAGCAAAGTTTAGAGGGACTGTCTAAGGAAGACATGTGAAGCACAACCTCAAGAACAATCTCCAGTGAAAACACAAGTTTGCCTTTCAGAGAAAAGCTCATTAAAAACTAGTAGATCTCAGTGGTTTTGTTGCAAACCAATCCACCTGAACCTACAAAGGAGTCTGACTCCACCTAGATTCATGGGTCTTCTATTTTTGACTTTATCTGCTAGTGATAAGAATTGATTTAAATGATTCTAAAATGAGTGCTGTACATCAAAGGATGGTTACAGCATGTCCCAGCAATGTTGGTGCTTTACTTTTGCTGTTCTGTGTGTATGTGTGCTCTCTAATTGGAAAAGTGTAACCCTTAAATCCAGGAATCGGTGACTGAGTTAACTTTCCTCCTGGAGGAGTGCTTGAAAATTGACTTCCTCATAAGTGAGGCTGTTGCCCTGGAATGCAGGTGGAAACCGGACTGTAGTTCCCATAAAGTTAACAAGATCACTTTGCTGGGCTCAGGCCTCATGTAATTTAAGTCAGCTATTGCCAGTGAAGGTAGATAACATTCTCTGCCACTGCAGATCAGCCCTCCAAAATCAGGGCAGTGATCTTTTGCAGTTTTAACCCACCAAAAATAAATGGATTAAAATTTTCCCAAGTCATTGTAAACAAAAAAGGGTTTTTAAAAAAAATCTAAATGCTTGTATAATAGTGTAATAAAGCATTTTGTACTGGAAGATCTGAACACATGCATATAACATCAACACAGGCAGGCAGAATCAAAACCATAGACATCACACTAAATTACTAATCCTGAAAGAAGCCACCCCCGTGTCTTGTTATTATCTTTAACACCTTTTAGCTTCTTTTCCTCACACATCTACCCTCCCCGGTTTTAGGCTGGAAGAAACTGTGAAGTGGTAAAAGGACTTTGTGCTCATAAAGATTTGATGACTCGACCATCTGGCTGGGAGTGCTCATAAAGGAAGCCCTGCAGAGGTTAAGGAGGTCAGAGACTACACAAGGAGGGGCTGAGGTGGGTCCCAGCACTTCTCTGACTGGCACCCAAATTCTGTCCAGCTGGTTGTAAGGTGCTGTCATCGACCTCGAATGAAAAGTGTCTCTGTGGACTGCTGACAAACATCACTTCTTTCTCTTTCTCACTTTCATAATTCTGTGGAAACATAAAGGAAATCTCTCTGCCTGTATCCCGTTGTAATCGCTTCCATCCTCTACCAGTGCTCAGCTCATTAACAAGTGACCTGAAGGCAGGGGAAAAAATCCCACAACTTCTGTATAATGGAGCCTTGCTGTGTAGAGACTATAAAAGTAAACAGGCCAGGTTCACTTAAAAAAAGAAGAAAAAACCCAACCCAAACAAAACCAAAGCAAAACTAAACAATAAATAAATACAAAAATGTTCTTTTAAACAATTAAATGTTTGATTTTAAAAATTAGCTACGTGACAGGTATCTCTGTAACATGTGCTTGCATTTTCCCTTTCTAGAAATGCTATCTAAAGTCACCATAACTCTATGCTATATGCCCAAAAAGTATATATTTAAAACATATCCACACAAAGTTATAGGTTTCTGCTGTACTGATTGCCCTGGCAGAGATAAGTGCCCAGCATCAGGTTTATGAATTGCAGGCTACATTAGTCTTAAAATGGTAACAAAGGAAGATGCGTCCGAAAAAGTGTCATCCTTCATCTGAGAGGGTAGTGCCTGACACATTAGGAATCTATATGCTCAATTAACCACTGGCAGGCTCATTTTTTCTGTGCCTCTCACTCAGTCTCCCTCCCATCCTTTCTCCTAACCACTCCACCCTTCCTTCTGACTGAATTCTTCATAGATAGCTCTGACTATATGCAAACACTCAATTACAGGGTGGCTTGAGGGATTACTTTTGGCTGTTACTTGTTCTCTCTCTTTCTACCAATTTCCTGTGAAAAGCCAAATAATCTTATTGCTGTCTTCTGCTTTTGATTACCAAAAGTGAATACATTCAGATTCTTTGTCACTAAGTTAGTTTACATATTCAAAATCTGTCTTGGAAATTAACATAGTTTGATGATTAAACCATAATTTGTATCCATAGCCCTTGAGATCCAGAACACTTTCTGAGGAAACAGAGTCCCATGTACCTTTTTCCATAAAAATAATTCTTTTGTAAGTCTGAGATCAGTTTATGAATCTAACATTTTAACCTGTCCCCTCCTTCCTCCATCATTTAAATGTATTCTTAATTATCCAGGCACCCCCACGGAAACACTTTTGGTAGCCACAGTTTTAGTTGGGAGGTAAAAAAAACCCCAAATGCAAAGAGAGAGGGAAAGTTAACAGGTAGGAAACACAGCCAATCAGAACAGAAAGCCAGTGTCCTAAATGGTTAATCCTCCATAACTATTAGCATACACATGATTAACTGTATAGTAGACCTGATTAAGTGTGTCTGTACATTATGCTAATCCCTGCATGCTGATTGGCTGACCTGATTAATGGTACACCAGGCTCTGTGCAGTGATGGAAGGACGATGTGCTGCTCTCACCACCTCTCTGCAAAGAAAGCTGAGGAAAATAAGAGAGCAGTGTACAGCTAGTTACCCAATGTGCAACAAATAAAGGGAATAAGAGGCAGAGGTCATACTGCTCGTGTCTGAACACTAAGTTTGAGACATAAAGTTAAAGAGAATGAAATTGCTCTTACGGTTTTGCTTCCTAATATTTAAGCCTGTCTTTAATGTTGTTTTTGGATAAAATAACATTATTTTTTATGTTTTTCTGGAGCTTTTCTGTGCTTCTCTCTGTGTCTGTCTCGGTACTCAAATGCACGGGATACCCAGCACAGGAAAATAAAAGCACTCTGCACTGGCTTTAAAAATCTTTCCAAGAAAACCTACATTATCACCAGTCCTACATTTCTACGTCTTCCTGAATGCACAGAATATGCAATTTTTAACACTTTTAAAGCAGCCCATTTCAGCTTTTAAAGATTGATTCAAAGCACTTCTGAAGTCTACAGAGGATATTAAGTCTCCTGGAGAGACTTCAGTGGTGGCTTTGGAACTGTATGGTTAAGTGCTCTAAAGACAAGCACTTGAAAATGCAATTCATTGATGCCCCTGCCCTGTCTGTCTGTAAAAACAGATGATGTATATTTAGCTGTACGCTCCTGCCTGTTATTGAGTTATTGACACTGAAAGTCAGCAGTCTTATTAAGCTGAAAGGACTTGCTAAATGGCCTCAATAGAAGCTTAATGTTTAAACAAAGAAATTAAAACAGACCCTTGTCTCTCTTTAACATGCCCTGGTATGTATAGTAGTAGGTAGGCATCTAGCATCTAAAAAAGTAAAAATGCACATCACAGTAAAAATATGAAGTGTCTAGAAAGTCTGTATAATATTGATACACACCATCTGTTCTAGGTCAGGTATGTAAACTTTTTAGCCACATACGTTTATCCAGAGCAACTTAAGGGGATTAAACCTCTGGCCTTTAAAATGCTGAATAGCTTTTCTTGAGTTACTTGAATGAGGTATTCATGTGAGGTCAATCTAGTTATAATGGGTCAAATTTACCAGCTGCTGTTGGCACAAGTTTGGTCTGTGGCAATAAGTCTAGGATCTGCTCCCACAAAATAAGGTTCTCACAGGCACAAGGAGTCAGAGCATGGCAGTGCCAAAAATAGGGACATCACACTGGGGCAGCACACCAGTTAGACTGGTAGAGAGTTGTGAGCCAGTGTGCAGAGACTAAAAGATACAGAAAGGTTGGGCTGTTAGCGATCTACTTGTTCTTCCCTTGGATGAATTTCTTCATAGCCTGTAACTCAAGACTTGTGGAANTTCATTGAACACTGGGAGTATTGGTGAGGGATTGACTCAGCCCTTCTCGCTCAGGCTCTGAAAGACACCTCTGTCATGGGCCATAACCAGCATGGTTTCATGGGAGGAA
>WEIV01030007.1:6708-54162 GCA_013390005.1 Calyptomena viridis | reverse complement strand
AATAATAATAATATTCTGTCCTGTAGATGATAACTCCAACAGGCAATGCATACCAGACTCATTGTAGTATTCTACCTCTGTCTTCTCCAACAAACAGATACTTCAAGCAGGCTTTTGTAAAAAAATCACAGCACTAAAATATGCTTGTTGTTGTGTATCAAGAATCCTACCCTTTCATGGGCTTACTACAATTCTGCAGTGACACCTTAGAGTGCATCTTACTGCTGTTTCTTTTAACTTTAAACTGTGTTCTTTCCCATATTCTGTTCTACTGCCTCAGTTTTCATCTCTCTATTTGATTCCCATTATACCTAATAGCTCCACAAGATGGACTCTAGTTGAGTAATCAAGCTCTACTGCAGAAAACCAACAAAAGAATAGAGAAATCTGTCCCCATGAACAACCTTCCTCTCCACTTGCCTTGATGTTAGGCAACAGTACCTCTCAATTCTGTGTAAAAGGAAAACCTCCAGCTCTGAACAACTCACTTGAATACAGCCCTTACTGAAAAATCTCATTTTTACAGTTAGAACATTAGTATTTTTCTACTCCTTTGGGGCCTGAGTGTGATTCAGAGTTCTGTTTGAGGCTGAAAGCTGGGAATCAGTATTCTATATTTGTCCACAGCAATGTGTGCTGTTTGCTTCCCAAGGGGGCCTGGATATTTGGACTCATCTTTAAAAGAAACTATTTACCCTGTAACAGGCTCCATCAAACTCCTCTCAGGCTCTTGGTAAATTCACAGCCACTCAAATGCTATGATTTTGATAGTAGGATTATCTTTCTGGAGTAGTTTGCAGGAAAAAAAAAAGATTATTGAGAAGAACCAGCCAACGAAAACCACAAAAAAAGCCCTGCTACAAAAGCAGTCAAGCTGCCAGGGAGTTCTTTCAGTCTCCTGTAGATCTGGCACATATTTATGTACATGTGCAGTTATTCCTGACCAGGTTTTGGAAATGCAACTAAAGCAAACATTCCAACTGCCTAGACGTGGTATCTGCTCAGAGTTGGCATCAGTGCCACTTGAGCTCCAGCATGCAAGCAGTCCCAAGACTTGACACTTTGGGAGAAAAGATCAATATAGTTCCATTAAAATAAGTTTCCATATAAATACATATTATATTCTTCTAAATAGGAAAATAAAAAGTCATAAAAATTTGCTTTCTTTTGCAGCACTCTGGAAAGCAGCACTTCCATCCCAGTATCTTCAGGCTTTAAAAACAGAAAACTAAGTTATATTCTCAAGTTCCAAAACAAATAGAACTTTTGAGCACAGGAGAAAGCTGAACATTTCTAAATGGTCCACATTGCCCAACATCTCTAAGCACTCATTTCCCCACACATCACTTCACTGGAGTTAATAGTGTCCAACACCTTATATGCCTTGCCCAATATCTTTGCTGCTGCTAAAAGGATGAAGGTGCCATCATATTTTAATTGATTTTTTTTTAAATGAATTATTCTAAGATTCTGAGTACCAGTGCAGCCCAATAACTACTACTGTAATCTGCACTGGAATTCACTTAGAGCACATGATCTTGTACAGAACTATCCAGGGCCCTTTGTCCTGATTTAGCAGCTCAGTTCTGAAATTCCCTGGGATTTTGGACCCCACTGGTTTTTCATGTTGCAGTTTGTTCATAGATCTGTGGAGTTTGGGTTCGATTGTTTGTTTTAATAACAAATAACATAGAAAAGAGCATCATCCAAAGCTCTCAGAGAAGAACAGCAGTCCCAAAGCAGCTCAATCCACCCATGAGCTCTGCAGGCCCTCAACTGAGGGGAGCCCAAGGCAGTAATTATTCACATTAACAGTCTCCAGGTCTTAACTCTACTTGTTGTTTCAAACATATTCTCTCAGTTTGTTACAATTTAATTTTAAGAGTTGCCATGTAGGTTTATGGTATCAGTAGTCCAAAGCATGTCAGAGAACAACTAAGTGGCTAAAGATTAAACTTTAATGGGTGGGAACTGAACTGCAGTGCCCTGCGTTTAATCACTTTGGTAACAAGCCTTGTGTGAAACAAACCCACAGGCAGATTTATTGTTACTCCATAAAATTTAAAATACTACAACTAAGAGGACTTAAAATGAAACTACTATTCATAAAAGCAGCAAAGTTACAAGAAATCTTACTTCTCCCATCCAAGCAGGATTCATTTTTTCCTGTGAAACATTATTATCTAAAATAATACTAATTTAGCAAGCTAACAATTCAACACAGCATAGTTAAATATCTCTCAGTGGAAATCTTACTAGAAATAGTCCATCACAACGTTTCTCACCAACTCTGATACCTTCAGATATTTCTCCTGGTTTCCTTCCCTCTCTAGGTGATCACTTCATTTTCTTGAAAATGAACTGGTTATTCATTTTCATTATTTACTGAGGAAGCTGGACAGATAGATATCCACATTCTGCACTGTTCACTACGCTGTGCTGCAGTGCCACAAAGCTGAGCTGGAAGCCTTCCATTTGCAGAGGAATTACTCACCTGCCAAACAAGTGAGAACACCCATCTGTTCCACACCATGCCTCTGGTGCTATTTACCAGCATCTTCAGATGGTAACAAAATGCTTTGATCTCATATTTACTTGGTCCAATCACCACGAAAAATACATCCTCGACTATATGATCTTAAACAAAAAACCACAAAAAAACCACAAACAGAAAAAACCACACAAAAAAACCAAACAAACAAAAATCCCAACCAAAAAACACCCCCACACAAAAATAAATCAGAAATCTAAATATCTCTAGTGATAGCATAGCTGAAATTTGTCTGTGATTTCCAAGTCCTGGCACATACTTCACTGCAACAGTTTAATTGTTGTAAGCATTACATAAACCTTTTATTAAAGATGAAATAGTTTACTGGCAATAGTTGTTACTTAGTCATTTTTTAGCTGTAATGCATACAGGAAATGTTTGTTTTTAAGAATTCTCAGTAATGCAAGAATGTAAATATATTCCTTTTACAATTCAGGGATGTAAAATACAAATAACCAAATAATTTAATAATAATATTTAATAAATTTAATAGTATTTAAGGTCAAATAACCAAAATGACAGATATTATATAAAAATGGAAATACCTTTGTGATGATTAGACTAAAGGCACACTGTACCCTATTGGAAAGATGCACAGTCCTGAAATACAGAGGGTTAAATCACCACACACTGTCAACTTGAACAAAAATCTGTTTAACATGTCCTCTTTGACTCAAATGAGAAAAAAAAAAAATGCAAAATGTAGCAAATGCTACAGAGACAAACTCACATTTATCTGTGAAACTGCTCTTTCCTGGAAAGCAACATGCAGGGATTCAAATGAATCAATTCAAATGAATCCCTGCATGCTACTTTCCAGGGACAACCATACTTGGTACTCCACTAGTGATTACTGCTGCCCCCAAGTTGATGTTGACCATATCTCACAGTAAATGTATGTAACCACAGTGTATTTTTAACTCGCAAGCAAATTTCTCAGTAGAAACTTTTCTGTAGTATGTTGAAAAGTTACTGTAATTCCACACTCTGGGAAACAAAAAAGTATTCCTGATTGCATGTTATTCTCTGGGAGTTCAGCAACCATGTCTAAGTGAAATTGATTCAGGGTCCGTTAGAACTTACTGGCAAATTATTCATTTAGATTTGAAATATATTCCTATATCAACCTATTATTGAGTGCTGACTAGTGGTACTAAAATGAAAGAGAAAATAAATGAAAATCATATATTAAGGACCTTCAACACACAAAAGTTTGTGTGGTCACTCTATTTCACTCTAGCATTCCTCCTGGTCAGCGAGCTCCAGGGAAACATTGAAGTGTTCTGATTCTTCAGTGTGGAAGGTCATAAGCTGGTGCAAACAAGAAACATTTCCTGAGATAAGGTTTCTTTAATCAGGGTGAAGATAAAAGCACTGTTGACTCTATCATTATAGCAGAGAACATGCTCTGTAATTTTGGGGAGTTGAAAACAGCAGTTCTGTGGCATTGCCCCTTGTCCAGCACAGAGCTCTGCATCATGTTGAGCACTACAGATGTATGGGAGAAGGTGCTGCTGGCTGAAAGTTTACAGTTCCAGAGTGTTTTATCTCGGTAGCTCATACTTGGCTGAACTTTGGAAGCCACATTCCTTATGCTTGAAGTAAGGGCCCTGTGATCTGAGCCTCTCTTTCTCCTCCCTCACCAGTCAGATGGACAAAGGGAACAAGAGGAATGGAAAGAGGGATGGAAAGATCATAAAGTTGTTGTTCTTTTACTGTCACAGCAGGTCTCTAACCTTTAAAGTGTTGAAAGAAGGGATATATGACAAGAGAGAAGCAATGTTTTACAGCAAGTCCCCCTTTCAGTTGAAGGGATAAGCAAAACATGAGTTCCATGATTCCCACTCCAAATTTGCTCTTAACTCCAAAAAGAGAGTTGTGCACAACAGGAAGGGAACCAGCAAGGGTCAGGATGACTGGAAGAATGACTAAAAGATGCCTTTTTCTGTCAGCATGGATGGATTTCATGGGTTTTTGTAGGTGTTCCCACTGCCATACATGTAATTACCCATGAAAATGAAAGACAGGATGAATTTCAGCCTGACACTTTTAAAGGAAGCAAAAAAACTCCAACAAACTATTTAAGAAAATGGTTTGTAATGTGTTTTAACAGTTTACATCAATGTGTATATGTTTTCCATTAGTCAACAGGTTTGTTAATTTTGGCTGCACTCTTTGACCATTAAGAAGGTAGTTATTACACTAATTTCAGACAATGATTCAGTAAGAGGTGGTTGCTTTGAAATTTTAACATTAAGCAGTTAAAGCACTAAGGCAGGCAGAGAAACAAATTTATCACAACTTGAAGAATGTTATGGGAATAGTGCATATTGTTTACAGCTGCCACATCAGTTGGTAAGGCATGGAGCTTTGTTTACATCTCTTGCAATTTCTGACAGATTCACAGGAATCTGATTCTAAATAAAGGCTGAAAAGCACTAATTACAAATTTTAAATAAGCTTAATTAAGGTCATTAGAAATAGAAATAATTCAGTGCCCTCATACCCAATAATGAGATAATTCTGGTATTAAATGGAATAACAGCTTCTTGGGCTAAGTTCTGTATGAATATACAGGAAGACAAGGCATGATATACACGAGAACTATAAACCCCATCTTTAAAAACAACTCTAAAACCACCCTTTGTTTTGGAAATATATTTTATTTCATATTGCTTGAATGCACACATTGAAACTTATGGTTGCCAACAACTTTCTTCTGGAGGGCTTCAAAGAGTTTTTCCACAGAGACAGAATTTGGATTGTGGTTCTGGAAGAGGTGCACTATAAAAACATGGTTGCAATATAAGCACTTCCATGATATTTATGGTAGTAGCTCTGAAATATTTTAAATCGATTCAGAATGCTGCTGTGAGATAAGATAGCAATTCTTTTATGTACAAACATATAAAAGTACTTTAAAGGACTTGGTTTTTTTGAGATTCAAAAAAAAAAGCATTCAGAAAGACTCTGAAAGTAAAAGTATTGAGACTTCACTAGCTGAAATTAACTCCTTCCCTGAGCTTTCTAGAGAAACCTCTGGGGAATGTGCTTGCCAAAATCAAAGGCTGAACAAGAAAAATAAGGGCCCTTTAATGAAAGGAGTAGGTGATTAATGACAGCAGACAGATAAGATACACTCCTTGCCTCCTCTTTCCTGGTCTCTACCAACAAGGTCTTTTGGACCTCTAGAGGCAAGGTTTGAGGAGATAAAACACCAACAGTGGATGCAGGCTGAACTCGACCTACCTCAATCTCCATCTGAGGGTGTCAAGGGAGCTGTCCAGTGTCACAGTCCTTTGAAAGGCCATGGAGATCAGGGGTGGTCCTGGTGACTAAAGAAGAACAAACTTTGTACACATCTTCAGAAAAAGGAGTTGTCTGTTGAGGACTTCTCTTTGGAGTCCTTCACAAGAGCAGGGAGCTGTGGGCTTGTCAGCTTCACTTCAATCCCTGGAAAAGTGGTGGAATAAGTCCTCTCGGAGACCACTTTGGAACAGGTGAAAAAGTGACTGGGATAAACCCCCGTGGATTTATCAAGGGTAAAGTCGTGCCTGACCAGACTCGTTGGCCTTTGATAGTAAAATGAGTGGATTTAGAGATGAGGGAATTGCAGTGAACATTTCTGATTTGTGCTCAGGTCAAGAGGATTTTCCTACTCACCTGCCTTCACAGTGGCTAATTCACCAGTGTCAAAAAGGTGGCCCAGACCAGCTTGTAATGGGCCAGCAGTTCCCTGGAGACTGTGAGCTCTGCAGACTCCCCTCAGACTGACTGGGAAGGGCAGTGGGGAGCACTGGGGGCAGACCCAGCCCTGGAAAATTCATGAGGAATCTGGCTGTGGGGTTTTGGGGAACAGGAGACTGGTCCTGCTGTTGGTTACTGATGGCCCCAGGGACTGAAATGTGGTGCTGGGCAGGGAGAGCCCCACTGGGGGGACAGAGGCAGTCAGACACCCTCAGGGCCCTGAGATAATTGAGTTGATTTTGAAAGGACAATTGAAAAGAATCAAATCTTGCTCTGCTCCTCACATCCCTAGGTGCTCTGCAAGGTTTTCTCCTCCTTCTCAAAAACTCAGCCACAGCAGGAATGCTGTATGGGAGCTTCATACAGCCAGGACTGACTCTTTGCCACTGACCCTCCTCCTCAAATTAAAAGCAACCCATGTACGGATGTCTCAGCTTACAAGAGCTCATAGGAGTGATAAAAGAAACCAGAGGTGAAAAAACACAGACTAAACCCTTTCACAGGGTGTAAAAATCTGGTACTGATCATTCCAATTCGGGAGGGTGACAGGTCATTCCCAATGCTGGGGGGTGATGGATGCTTCTCAGTTTGAACCAGCTTCTTACTGGAGCAATATGCAGCATCTACTGGGCTTTTAAACTGGCTCCACAATTAAAATTTGAACCACTTCATGTTTTTACATTTCTGTTGAAACATCATAAAAATCACCTCTCTGATTTTGACAATTTGTAAATTTTTGCTCACCTGGGGTGAGCTCCACAGGGAGGATGAGACCTCTTGCTCATCAGGCAGCTACATCACCTTGGGAGATGAGAAATGAGTGGGAGCTTAAAGGACTTCTGAGAATTAAAAACAAGACTGGCCATTCACATACTGGCCAGGAACCAGTGTGTGTGAGCTACTCAGTGAGCACTCAGAATGCCAGCAGGATATATATTACACGCAGAACTGACACTACAAAAAGGTTAAGGCTGCAAAATCAAACACTGAAGAACTAGAAATTGCCTTGGAGCAACCCTGGTGTAATCCTAGAAACAGACACCTAAAGGAAGAATCATTAGGAAAAAAATTAAAAATAGCCCCATACTATTCTTTAATAGCTTATTGTCTTTGTTATCTGAGGTATGTGAGGGGAAAAGTACTGGTTTTCAGGTGGAAGTAAAAATTAGCACCGATGAAGAATATGAAAGGGTACCTCTGTGGGGGGCTGCACTTAAGCATTTCTATTGCTTCAAGAAATTAGAGTGGTTTTAAGTGGTTCTCTGCTGTGCAAGTGGACAGTATTTTTAATATAATTCTAAATTAAAAAAAGGAGCAGAAAGCACATTTCAATTATATCCATATTGTGTTTACCTGTAACACAGATGTAGAACACACAACATTCTAACATTTGTATTACACGCTTTCTAAATTCTATTGACTCGTTTCTTGCTAATAGGGTCATAGAAAAATTTCCATTGAAAGCCACTTGCTTAAACTAAACAAGAAACATTCTGGTTTAGAATATCCATTAAAGCAATACATTTTGTGAGGACGCCATTTTAATTTGATTTTTAGAGAAGTGTTTGAATAGTTTTTGATTTGCTTTTCTTTCCCAATGATTTTATTGGTAATGTTCTGTACCATAGTCAAAATTCAGAAAACAACTCTCCAGTTGAGACAGAGAGGCACAGAGAGGCTGAAATATGGAAAAGACATTACAAAAAAATCCCAATCTGCAGTGGGGTACATATGTATCAATAAATGTCTATATTTGAGACACTCACCTAGATTTTTCAGTGGAAAGTTTTTCCTAAGGTGTGATTCATTTCATCCTTAAATAAGTATCTAAAACAGATCAAACGAGACAGTTCTGGTACTAAGCGCCTTCCCATTTACTATAAAAAGACTTGGAATATGAGCTCAAAAGTGAATACTTCCCACAGAATCCTTAGCTACTCTAGCCGTTGATTTCTATGATGTCACTTCTAAGCAAAACTTTTTAGGTTTAAAATATAAAAATTAACTGGATTTATTTCTCAAGTTTAGAAACACTTCTGCCAGTGATTTATTTATTTTATGAAACGAATTGCTCTGTCTCTCCATCGCTATCTTCTGGAACTAGGTCACTTTCCCTCTTCCAGACCATGGTAATTCCTTCTCTTGTCATTCAGCTCCGGGAACTCAACTTGCTAATGAAGATTTTATTTGTGGGAACTTTGCACTTTTGTCCATATTGTAGGAAAATAGTAAAGCACAAAAATCTAGAAACAGTTCAATGTTCACTTAATCAGGTAGATATTTTTTCAGGAGCAGACCTGAGCCACAGATTTAGAATCTAAGTTTTGTCAGAGGTTCTGGGCATTCAAACCACGGATTTTAGTCTATGATCTTTGCAGGATCCTCACTTGGAAACAATGCCCTGGTTGCTGTGGCTCAGCCCTAAGGCTGCAGGAGTCAGTGAATACTTTCACTTCATTCTGTGCCAGTGGGAAACTCTTGACATTCAAGCTTATCATGCCATTGGCTGAATGCTTTCCCACATTCCCCTCCTTATCTTGCTGCAAAGTGATAGGGCACCCAAAATTTCTAGTCATCTTTCTTGATCCTTCTGAACATTCACTGGGCACTGGTGGAGAGATTTGTCCAGGTATTCTTGAACTATCAGGTACAACAGTTCTCTGCTGAATGCCAGAGAACAAACCAGTGCTACCTCTTTATGTGTCCAAGTGAACAGCCCATCTTTTAAAAACTGCAGTGATTCCAGAAGGATCCACTTGATCCTTGACCCCATATATAAAGGACGTATTTTCCATGTGGCTTGCAAGGCTAAGGACAGAAATGAGCATAGGCACATCCAACACAAAGAACACACAGATTGTCATCCTACTTTTTTTCGGCAAATAACCACGTTTCTCCAGTTATCCACCCTTAAAATTGAGAGCACACTGTTCAACCCAGCACTTGAAGATCACAACAGATTGTATCATCTCTAAACCAGCTCAAAAGTATAGGGGAAACAGTCCCAAGTTTCAATCCCTTTCAGAAATTTTTAATAGGCTGTATGCCATTAGCATTGCTAAATTTTGGTCTGCTTTGCATAATTAATGCATTCTCCCTCGAGTGAAACTGAAAGTCTAGTATTATAATAAATCCACAGTGTACTTGTAGAAATTCCATTTGGAAGCTATCAAAGCACTTTACACTGAGAGAATATTGTTCTAAGTCAGCAGTTTAGAAAAATGAAAATAAGGGAAAGCTAAGTAATTCTCACAGTAGTACTGAAAGTGAGAGCTATAATGGACCTACCATCAACTCACTTGAATATCTTAGTCTACTGTTGAATGCACACTTAGCTTCACATTCCAGTCCTTGGAAAAATAGCATCAGCACTGCACCTGATTCTGTTGTCATGCCATAAGATGCTGGGTGGAAGCCAAAGGTTCATATAGACACAGTGTGTCACATCTGGGTGTAAACACTCCAGATGTGGAGCTCAGGCACTACCGTGTTGTCAAGATTTCCCTTTCAGGCCCTGTGGGAACAGGATGACACTTGGCATTTCTAAGAGATGCACAATTACATTAGAGGACCAGACCCAAAGCACGGAATCTATTCTTATTCTTGTTTATTAAGGCAGTAGTGTGTTGTAAGTACACTAGTAGATAGTGTACACCTTGCTTCTCTGGGTCCCAAATATCTCATGAAAGAGCTCAAAATATATATTTCTCTATTCAGTTCCTAATGCACTGTGTGAAAGTGCCCTACATTTCTAACTAGCCGGGTTCACCACACATTTTATTCCTGAAGACGAGGCCAAAAAATCTCTAAAAAGTAGCACAAAAAAAAAAAATGAATTGATCTGGCAGTCTTTATTTTTATGTTAAAATTCTGTGGGCTTTATGTGTTTTAAAACACAGCTGAGCACATTCACTTTGCAACACATTACATTGAGGCTCCATGGTCTGTCTGTCACATTCATGCTTCATGTGATCTCACTCCTACTGTCAGGATAAAGAATACTTCAAATGACAAAAATTCACAGGAGGCAGATCATTGCAGGCAGGAAGGGGAAGACAGAAGAGTGGTATGAGGCAAAGTGTTAGATAAGAAAGTGTAATGCCAGGTTGTGTCAAATTAAAAAGACGTCACTTATTTGGAGTTTTTACTCAGAAACATCTTGTTACACTCACGGGAAGAGAAGGTTCCCTTGGGAACAGCAATGCTCCCTTCCTCAGCTGCAATAGCAGAGTTGTTTTCAGTTAACTATCAGGCAAAATAGTCTAGTAAAAGATAAACAGAAACAGCTGCTCAGGAAAAATAGTGAAAGCAGTGAAGATATCCAGGTGAGAAATGGAGACAACATAAGCTGGGAGAGGAAGCCCGAAATGAATCATCTAGATCCACAGTAAGAAAGCTGAACAAGTAATAGGATTTTCAGAGATACCCACCTTTTGTGCCTTCCTACTGTTCACGGACTTAACAGGATTTCCAATTCCCTCTCCTGGTGCAAGACTTTCATGTATTTGCTGCACTGACTGTGTGCCCCTGCTGGAGGCCAGCCAAGTTAGTGCAGTCTTGGGTACCAGCTAAGAATGAGCATTCTGGCCTGCACAGTAACACACCAGCTTAGCTAAATGCCTCCTGAAACTGCCTGTGCCTAGACAGCTCACTCTGTGAGTTACAAGGATGAATAACTCCTTGCATGCATCCAGGTAAATATGCCTCCGAGTACATTATTATGGACACCTCAAGCCTGGCACCTTTTCTAACAGGGTGATGCATGTACCTTGAACCCCCCAAAAAGTGGATTCGATGTCCTCCTCAGCCCTCTGGTTGCTTAGGTATGTTCCCTTAGAGACAACCATACCTTGTTCTAGGGCTGTAAATCTGCAGTTTCTAGTTAGATTTTTAAGGAATAATCTAACAGATTAACAGAGAGCACAGGCTTCCTGAGGAATTTCTTAGCCACAGACAGTTCGTGCTCAAAAACTACAAGAGTGCTGACAAAGTCCTGAACTTGTGATTTGCCAGTCATGGCATTTATTATGATCACCAAGTTTGATTAGCAAGCCTTTCTTTTTATCCTCACAGAGCTCTTTTTTCCCCTGTTGCATTTAACAAGACTAGAGCTCCAGAGATGCTCTCAAATAACTTAACAAGTGACACAAAAGCTTATAAACAGACATCACATGGAAGAAACACTTCCAATCCCAGGATGGATCACTGTGCAAAAGCTGCAGGATGTGTAGGCAACTACACCCCCCCCAGGAATTCAGGGAAGGCACTTTTTTGTCTTCCTTCAAAGGAACAGCATGAGCTGAGCCTTAGAGCTACCAGAGAAGCTGCTCACGACAGTCAAAGCTTGATCAGATTTTGGTTTGTAATGGGGCCTTTTATCTCCCTTCCCTTTCAAAGGAAGCATGAAATCAGCAGGCACTTGCTGTGTCTGTGTTGTGGGATCATCAGAAGGAACCAGAAAGGGTCAGCACACTTGGAAGTCCTGCCATCATCCTCTGTACATTTTGCTTAGCAGGAGACGTGGAAGGGTCTGAACTTGAACAAGTCTTCTAAAATTCAATATTGCTCAACACCAGCAACAGGTCTATAGATGAATATTTTCACTAACCACAAAACTTCATTCCTGGTAGCAAAAGTATGTAATATCCTCTATAAAGCGTGACATTTGTACATTATGTAAAATTCCAGTATTTACAGGGTTCCTATGCAGCATGGGGCTGTATAAACCATTCCTTGTTTTGCTAAGGATATTATTACACTGTGTACACAACACAGTAGGACTGAAGCTAGTTCAGAACTACTGTGTATGGGTTTCTTTTTTCCTTCCTGACTTAAAAATCTATTTAAATTGTAGTTTTGTTGATCAAAATAATGCCTGTAAATGATTAGCTATTCTTCTTACCAGGATAATTAATTACCTACTTTTTTCCTTGAGAAAAAAATTTGTTGTCTATTGTTTCTTTGCTTGTTTTGGAATTTGTTCTCTTGAAATGATCTAAGACACAATATTTGTTCAGGTTAGTTATGGAATAAGGGAGTCGAAGCTGCTAACCAAAATAAAAAGCAAAGGGGTTTTGTAGTTCGTAGCCTGAAATGGGCAGAGAGAAGAGAGGGCTTTTTGGGGGGGAAGAAGAGAGCGGGAAAAGCAGTACATTTGGTTCTGGGTTCGCTTCTAAGACAGCGTATTTCTTCAAGAATTTTTATAAGTTACAATGTTATTCTTTTCAATATCTTATAATTTGGAGTTCCAAAGTCAAAGCCCAGGAGAAAAACAGTTTATAAGCTATCCCTGTGGAGCATTTCCATATTGTAAACTTCCTTTATAGCAAAGATACATTAACACCTCTTCCATTGCATTGATCCATGACACGTGTCTTGGACACAGAGGACTTCAGGTTTCTGTGCCACTTTTTCCTGTGTCCTGGTGTTAATACTTAGAGTATGTTAGACACCACTCATACAGCATTAAACAAAATTTAAAAGATAAGTTGTTTGATATCCCAATGAGCTCAGAGCGGCAACAAACAGGTGAAATCACAACTTCTGACAGAAGTTGGCTTTCAGGAATGACTTGGCATGCTTTTAAACTATTTTATTAAAAATATATTCTTCTAGTTACTGTGGGACAACTGCACAAGGCAGCGCTGTGTGAATAAATTTTCTTTTCTTTTAAGAGACGCCAGCTGTAGAAGGGGAGGCAATATATCCTTACACACCTTACTTTCCTTAAATCTCCATACCATCACTGTTACAAAAACACTAGATATATTGTCTGAAGTGAAACACTGGTGTGTTAAAATGTTAAATAAATTTATTATGAATTTTTGGAACAAGACACAAACTTTTTCATGACAGCCAGACAACTCTTCCTCAAAAACTGAATGAGAAATATTATGGCATTCCAGACTCTTGGAATACAAACAAAGAATGACCTAAGAATTGCCAGGAAATAATGAGTCAAGAAAAAGATTTTAGAGAGAAACTCTTGGCTTGTGAAAAATCATCTGGGGGAAAAAAAAACCACTAAAAACATGAAAGATTATAAATCCTGGATCAGCTTTTCTGAAGGACTAATGGGCTGTAAGGTAGCTACCATAAAAGTCTGTAGAAGCTGAATTAGGGACAGATTGTACTGAAGTAAAAGAAATCTTTCTGAAATACTTTAATATTTCCACAGCACATAATCTCAAAAAAATCCAATGAATTAAATGGCTTTAGTAATGGTGTAAGCCAAGTCTGGTAAATAACACTCAAATAAACATCCTGAGGACTGTTTTCTTTTTAAGCTGTGGTGCATGAAGCACCTTAAGTCTGTTAGGCTGTGAATCAAATCTACCACATCATCACTGCAGAGGATCTGAGCCTCTCTTTTGCAACAAGGTAGAAGTGATTCAGCATGAGAAGAAAATTTTAGGGTAGTGTAAAAAGAGGTGGTGTTCAGCCTATATATATATGTGTGACATAGATGCTGAAAAAAAAGATAGGTTTTGATTTGATTTTCAAATACACAAATTTTGTCTTATTTCCCATTCCAGTCAGATTAGGGCAGTAGAAAATTCCACACAGTTAGAAGTAACATGGCAGGAATTTTACCCTCCATCAGTTCTGCACATCATAACTCTTGGGATCATGTTTGACTTGAGGCTGTCAAGGCAGTACATGGATCCTTTCATTTAATATTCCCCACCTCACCCTTTTTTTTCCTTTTCCAGGGCAAAATAAATAAATCTACTCAGGTAATGCCATAAATTAACATGTGACATCCCAATTAGGCTGTACATGATCAGCAACGTACTCATTCTCACGTAATATAGATTACGTGCAGAGAAAAGGAATAACAGACCCTTAGATTCTAGATAACCTAAGGGATGGCTGAGTAGCAGCAGTGCTTTGGAAATGACAATATATGACCACTATTTCCACATCATCGTGTATGAAAGGTCCTCTTTTAGATTCTTTCACATCTGCTAAAATGATCTTTCACCATATTCTTGAATTGAGTCACTGGTCATTTTTCAATGACTTTTTATACTTTCATCCTTTTTTATTATTCATGACAATGCTAAAATTAAATATTTTACACTAAACCATCTCATTTCACTACAACGCAGGTCTGACAGACACAATGATAGTAAAAGATACACTATTATGGTTGTTTCTACCTACTCTGAACCTACTTGAGAGGATATTAGAGTAGACAGCACACAACTAAGGTTTTGTGGACTATTTGTACCTCTGAGTTTGAGAAAGAACAAGTGGTGGCCCCATTTTATTTTGCACATACAGCATAATGCAGCTTGGTTATGCACCCAGGTTTTAGTTGGAGTTAAGAGGTCCTTAAAACTGACAATTTTGATATGTTGTTCTATTTCCCCTTCTCCTCTTGAATGTAAATTCACTATATAGCTTGAGGAAAAATGAATGAATCCTTCCCGGATCTACATCTTTAATCACAGAGGCCTCAGGCCCAGCCACCTTCCTCAATTAACTCAGATATCAAATACATTTCTATACTATATTTTTCTAGAAGTTTACAGACAGGGAGCTATCTGTCACTTTTAAACATGACCTGGACAATTTCTGCATGTCCTTCTGTCTGCCATGGTTTCACCCCAACCTCACATAGCCACTGACTCCCCGACCAGCAGGATTGGGGAGAGAATTGGAAAGGTAAAACTGGAAAATACATGGATTGAGATAAAGACAGTTGAATAGAGAAAACAAAGGCCCTGCACACATGCAAAGAAAACCAAAGAATTAATTCCCTGCTTCCCATGGGCAGGCAGGTGTTCAGCCATCTCCAGAAGAGCAAGGCCCCATCACACATAGTGGTGACTCAGGAAGACAAAGGTCATCACTCCAAACGTTCCCTCCTTTCTGCTCCTACTTTATATACTGAGCATGGTGCTATATGGTCTGGAATATCCCTTTGGTCAGTTGGAGTCACCTGTCTGGGCTGTATCTCCTCCCAACCTTCCAAGAACCCCCAGTTTCCTCACCAACATGGCAATAGAAGAAGCAGAAAAGGCCTTGGATCAACAACAATGAAAATATGGCCACATTATGAACCCTGTGCTCAGCACAAATCCAAACCACAGTCCTATACCAGCCTACTCTGGTACAATTAATTTTACCCCACCCAAAACCAGCACAGTGCCTCTTCACTGAACATTGAGCAGTATGCACTGATATCAAACTTTTAATATTTCCTGCAATTTGCACCCCAGAAACATAAGAGCTCCAGAGATCACAACCCATTACCACATATAGTTCTTGTTCCCAAGGACCTTCTGTTTAGCCTATTAAAATGCTACCAATATTCACTTGAGCAGTTCAATGTTCTTTTATTCTTCTGTATGAGACGTGTTGGACAAAGCTCTCTACAAATGCATTTTCACTAATGTGGTGTGCCTAATGACATCCTCCTCCTCCACACAGCCCCTTTGAACTTCATCTAGACCCTTTTTAATTTTCGTCTTCTATATTGCTACTACAATATAGTTGATGACCAGAGCAGTAGGTGTCCAAGCCAGAGTTCATTACAGTCTATTGAGTTTTTGCATTGACTAGACTTTGGACTGCATGCTTCAGTTCTGTGTCCTTTACAATTAAGAAGTTAATTAAATAATCCTAAACACAAATAAAAGCTGTATCCAGGCAACATATGCACTGACATTAGTTAGTACGTCCCACACATTACTTGTAAAATGTGTTCTTTATTTGTCTACTACAGGACAATTAGTGAACATGTCTGAGAATGCCAGATGATAGTTTAGTAATCTGAGACTGAGAGCATGAGAAAGGAAATTGGTGGCTAACCAAACAACCGTCATCATGGTTTTTAATACACCACGATAAAGTTGTGCTTAGGTCTCACAACAGAAACTGTCTTGTTGAGCTTTACAACACATGTAAAACCGGAAATTAAAACAAGGGACACTAAGTAGATGGCTTGGAATAATGATTTCAGTTTACTCTTAAAAGTGAGAGCTGGAGCCACATCATGGTATGTTCTACAGAAAAAGTCAACACAGAGAAGAAAAGAATTTAACCTTATAGGACATCTGTCTTCCTGCCTCTCTAGGGTTCCTGATGCTCATCACTCTGGTATGTGACTTCACAAAAGTCACTGGAACAAAAAGCATTCCCTGTTTTGAGGATTATAAAAGCCTTGATGGACTAAATATGGGTAATTCCAGGTTCTTATTAAAACCAGCTTTTTTAAAAGAAAGAAGAAAAATTACAACAATCTCTTACTGTTCTCTATCATTCCTCATGGAGACATTTGTCTGTAATATTCCCTGCAAAAGAAAGTATGAGATATTACTTGTTCTTAGAGTCATTGAATGGTGACAATGAAAACAGTAAGGGATCCAATTTGAATTGTAAGCATGGAGACTTTTCTGTTATATCAGAAGAAAATCTTTAATTAATGTCTTAAGAACTATGGCTCTGAACCATATAATCTTATTCCTCTATCACTGCCACAAAGTTACAACACATCAAGAACCACCTTCACAGTAATTTACAACAAGTCTGAATGCTCCTTGCTAAAACAACAGTGGGACATCTATTAAAAAATCTAAAAATTCCCAAAAGCAGGCAGATTACAAAGACAATCTATACCAATATAAATTGTCTCTCAAAGAAGCCAACAAGTCAGAAAATGCAGAGGAGTAGCTGAAAAGTGGACAAGAGCCAGCAAAGAGATGGAAGATAAAAAGTGGTATTTCAGCAAATAATACTAGCCAGCCAAAACAGAACAATTATGTACAGAGCTGACGTGAAAGAGCTGTTTCAAAAAATGCTGCCAGTTTGTGTGAAAGAAACAGATGAAATAATTTCCCTGTGGTTCTGCTCTAAGTAAATGGTGTTGATTTTTTTGAGCATGTTCATATATATATTTAATATTTGTCACATCTGTAAGAGTACAGAATTGTCTGCTAACTTTTTAATATCTTGCTTCTTAATATTTTTCGTGATAATTCAAAAGACTTCAACCTCTGTTACACAAAGAATGTGCTAACAACAGTTTCTAGGAGTGAAATGAATCTTGTGCCTTAAACTTCTCAGCTGATACACAATACAGATAGTGAGAGCAGCCTCTTATCACAAAGTTACCACCAGGTGCCATGAAAACCAAACATGACTTTTTCTACTCAGTATTTTAAGTACACTTGTCAGGATTTCAAATTCTTGACAAAAAGCACTGGTGCCAGTATTTAAAAAAATAATCACAATTCTCATGCATGGTCACATATTGCAGTAATCCCCTTTTAGTATGCACATTAAATTGAGGGCAAAGAAAACACATTCAAAGTAATACACGCGATGAATCATCCATAAGTTAGTTACAGAATAGCAAAACTACTGAAATCTGTGAAAATGAGAAAAACACAACAGAAACTGAAAGGACAATGAGCTGTTCACTACAAGTCAACCAGAATCTCCTCTAAATAAAAGTGTGCAGTTGCCAGAATTTTCTTCTCTCTCTCACTTTTTTTCACACAAGAAAAAGAAGAGAAAGAGATGGGGAATCACTGTTGGGAGGTTTTCACTGCCATTTTTCCATGACTTGGCCTTTGAAGCGTGTCAAGTAATCCAAAACACCTAAAGTTACAGCCTACTTATTCCAGCAGGATCACAAATATGTTGCTTTGCAGGGTCCCTCAGCAGCTCCATTTCTCCAGGGCTGTAAGAATCCTGAGATACATCTGCACTAAACATGAAGTGGTGCCAGACTAGAAGTTTGTCCTGTCAGCTTATGGCAGTGCTGACCCCAATTAAACACAGTCTGCTGAGATGAATACAAAATCATGCAATATGCTTTCTGGAGGGGGAAAAATGACATGTTTTCCTTACACAGGGTCACCACAGAGCATAAGGAAAAAAAAATCCATCTGTTCTTACCCAGATAAATATGGGCACATTTGCCTTATCTAGTCAATAGTGTCTAATCTACAGTCATTCTTTTATTTATCAAATAAAGGTTTAAGTTACAAGTGGTCCTGCTGTAGCCCTCTGGTTGAGTACAGTATGTGCCTGCTGACTCCACTGTTAGATGTGAAGCCAAACTGTAATCTTGGGATACAAGTCTTGGGATACAAGTCTCAGACCATTTGGACCCACCTTACTGTTTTTAAGCTCTCTACCAAATTATTTCCATCAACAAAGGTCAGTTTGGCTACAGAATTTTGGTGCAAAGTTATTCTACATGACCCTTTATTTTCCATATCTCTAGTTATGCCTGGGGAGGAGAAATAAATGCACTAAATTAACATTAGAATTAGCATAATGTCCTTACTTTCTTAAAAAGCTCTGCTATGTGTTCCCAGTATCAGACAATCACTTTTTGTGAGTGTTACAGAAAATTGGAAGGAATATCTCTATGACCCAAGCTGCCCTAAAATCAGTTCTCAAAAAGACTTAAAGTTCTTCACATATCAACAGGCATTTCTGTGACAGAGGATTAGGTAGGAAATATGAAACATTGCACATATAGGCAGCCCTTTGGTCCAAGTATGGAGACATCTGGAACTGGCGAGTTTGTTCCCATTGTCTTCATACACTGGATCAAAACCTACAATCCACGTGACTTGGCAGCTGTTCCTGTTCATGAAGCTACAAATTGATTTCTAATTACAGGTTTATTGCATGTTTGTTGAGTCATCTGGTCTAATGGAAGGAGTCCCTGCCCATGGCAAGGGTGTTGGAAGGGAAACCTTAAAGATCATCCAGTTCCAACCCAAACCATTCTATGAATCTATGATTTTAGATAATAAATACAGAAATAAATCCTTTAGTGTGATTTTTCATAGTAAGTTGTATTTTCCCCTGAAACACTACTTTTTCTGTGTGCTTCTCCTCTACCTCTGGGTAGAGGTTTTCTGGGATAGTCACTTGTTCCCCAGTAAATATTTAGTTACAGGATACATTTTTATTAAACTTTTGGAGTTTTTACAAGTATTAATAGATTCTACATTCTGCTTTTTTTTTTTTTGTTGTTGCTTTGTTAGGTGTTAAAACTACAATTGTTCAGACCTCAGTCACTTCAGGAAAGAGTTGCTTTTCCTGGTTTATTTTGGTGGTTTAGTTTCACCACATGGACACAGAAAGAGCTGCTTAGTCTCCTCAGCATGCTAAATTGTTAACCTCACAATCTTAGCTTCACAGTAATAGAAAACAAGAATAAATCTGTTAAACCTGTCAGGTTTACAATCTGGAAACATTAATGGTTGATATGAAACATAGAGTGTTTTATTGGAAATGAATTGCACTGGAGGAATGTGAGACATCTCTGATCCTGGAAAAAAAAAACTTAGAACAGAGGCGACTAGCTTTCAAATGGGCAAGATAGTAACACTTCAGGAAACAAAATAAAAAGCAAATAAAAAGGAAATTTTCCCATTATCTTAATTTTGAACCAGAGCTTGGTTCAAAGCCAGTAGGCATCTTGTCCTTGATCTCAGTGTAAGCAGTCAGGTCTCCTGTGTTGGAGTCTGAAGCTGCACGCCTCCTCCCCCTTGCATAGTTTTATATCCATGTTTCTGAGGATGTTTTCTGGTTTCCCAGATCCCTTTCTTTCTGGGTCTTTACTGGTAAAGGCACTTCACGGCAGCATTCTCTTAAGAAGACAACTTTTCTTTGGTTAATTCTTTTGTAAATTATAAAAAGAACTAAAATAACCTCCAAGCATACACATCTCTTCACTGACACTTTCTCTAAGTGATGCTCATGGGTTGCAAGGTTCAACCAATCTGTGCCCATAGGGCTGCTGGCCCAAATCAGTCTGCGCTCTCAGCTTTTAAGGTTTACGTAGGACACCCTGAAAGCAATTCTTAGTACTCCACCAGGTTTCCACCATCACAAGAAGACAAATTTAGTGTTGGGAAAGGTTTTAAACACTTCAGTGATTTTAGAGCCTATACAGTATTTTAAAAAAAATACTTCAGGCACTAGGGAGCTCTTGTATTGCTGGAAGGCAGCAGGGCATGAACTCATAGATCACTGGGGGGAACATTTTTGTTCACTTTATTAACTCACCTACATAAACCAGATAGAATTCACCTTAGTCACCCATATAGTAAACCCATCTTTTCTACCATTACTGCCACACTGCTGCCACATTAACTGGAGAAAACACTCAGTTCTAGTACTATTACTTGTGTTAGCGATTACTCCACTCTTACAAGGCTCTCTTTACTTTTGCCCACAAGTTGTGTTTGTACCCCAGAGGCAGCATGCACAGTCCATGGGCAGGAAGGGCACTGATAACACAGGGTGACCTGGGTTAACCCAAAGAATTCCCTTGGAATTCCTTGGAATCAAACCAAGTCAAAAATTAAACTATGCAATTTCTGCACGAGTTCATAGGAGCACAGATACTATTGCAGGAGCCTTGGCAGGGCAGCAAGCAGCAGTCCTGTATATTCCTGGGAACATTATTTTTTAAAGGCTGGTAGAGTCTTAGTCCTCTATTCTAAGTCTGAGTGAGGCTCCCAGGCCAGATGCATTTGGCCTTCATAAAACAGATTAAACTCAAGAAATTATGTCAACCATTACATGGCACAATAAGGATGCAGTACAACTGCAGGCTTTCTGCTTGGACCATCTGACTCAAACATGCATGAAAAGATGGTTGCAGGCAGGGGAAGCTGGGGAAAGCAAGGAGGGAAAGGGAATGAGCATATGCACAGAAATGGTGCATGAGAAAACATTGCCAAGGCCAGCAGGGCAAATTTCCCTAGTGTGCTAAAAACATTCAGCACTGTGCTCTCTTCCTGACCTCTTTGGCTGTGTGCTCTGTCTATTCCAGTAAGCACAACAAGGCCAGGACACAGATGGAGAGCTGGGCCACAATCAGCTTTACCTCCTTACTCTTGGCATGATCCCTGGCACAGTTCTGGCTCATTCGAAGGCTTACCCTCCCAGTCAGGGCTTGGCCTTGGTTCAGCTCATGCAAGGCATTGCTCATGGTTAGCAGCCTGGATGGAGCTGTCTTGTCTGGGGGAGTGGGAGGAAGGGCACTGAGGAAGGACAAGAGCTGAAGTGCACAGACATAAGCTCTGTGGTGTCACTTGGCCCAGGAATCACACCTTGTACAGATACAGCCATTACTAAAGTTGGGAGACAGCAGATCTCATGCTTCGTTCTGGCTAAATTAAATTTCAAAAAGCAAATAAAGCAAATGTACACGTGTCAAATGGGAAATACCACCTGGGTGTGGTCTTCTGTGCCTACACTAAAACAGCCTGCCAACAAGCACTGCATGATATGTCCACCTTCTGCCTCTGTTGCTCCTGATATCCTGTGAGCCTCCTCCACTGCCACCAGAATTTAATAATAAAGGGTGTGAAAGCTTTTTCAGAGAGGGCCTTTCTTTTTTCTAATGTCTAGTTAAGGCCTGCCCTCCCCTGCCTGTGATGCTCTCTGCATTATGAAGACATATGGCATCTCAGCCAAGGCATCACTAAAGAAACTGGTTCTTTTATGTAAGCAGGTGCAAGTAGCCTGTGTGACAAAGAAGTGACAGAAGGATTATCCTTCTAACCTTTCTTTTTTCCCCATAGATCATATTGGATAGTGCACTGTATATTTTCTTCTTAACGTGCAGGGTTTAGAAAGCCTTGCAGAAGGATTTACTGTGAAATTTATACCTTTATTTAGAGGATTACTCATGGGTGGTGAACTGAATGAAGTCTCACCGTGCTGCTGTTCATTGCTGTTCAGAACAGCAATCTTGGCATAAATTCTGCTTTGCATTTTGCAGAGAGCTTTTTGTTTTGCATGTTTGTTTTCACGAGGTGCCTTAATTCTGACTTGCCAACACAAAACACACTTCTTACTCATTGCTTTCCTAGCAAAAGCATTGTTCAGCTGTAAATTAATAAGTCTATTCTGAAAATTGATATCCCACCAAATCTGCCTATAGGCTTTTCTAAGGAGAATTCAACTTTGAAGTGTATGTTTTATTCTTAGAACGTCCCTTGAAAATCAGGCCAGGAAGTTACAGCTGCTGAAAAGTTAGATGTTCTGTTTAATTTTTAAACAAAATTCTAAACAATGTATTCTAGTATAAAGAAGGCTTTTATGAATCATGAGTCATTTTCTGTTGATAGAAATAAGATTGGTATCTCATATAACTTATTACTTCCCTGTCCTGCCCCCACTCTTTCCTATTGAAAATATCTAACAATCTATCTTTGCTATTTATAAAACACCTAAATAGACTGATAACCAAAGAGAAAAAAGGCTGTGTTTGAAGCTACCATTCAAAAGAGCTTTCAATTCTGCCTACTTCCTCAGAACCTGTCACATTCCTCAGTCTTATACTACTAATAAAAACTAAATAGGACTGAGTTGAGCATGCACACCATTTGGATCCTTTATCTCTATATTGTACTCTCAAAGCATAAAATATGTTATTATTTCAATGCTATTACTTTTTTCACTGAAATTAGTCAGCAAACCCATCTTTTTCTGTTAAGTCATAGCACCAAACTTACAGTCATCTGTTCTTCATTCCTTCACACAATTTTCTCTCTACTCTATGAAAAAAATTGCCTTTTACCTCAAGAGAGTACATGTTCAGTCTCCTCATACATATATATAATATATATATATACATATAAGAATCATTTCATGCATTCTTAGCCCATTCTTAGTTCAAAATTGCTGCATAAACACAGTAGACTAGGAAAATTGCACAAGTTTTCCAGGATGTGGAACAAACCGGGTGATGTGCTACTCTCCAGTAGAGTTACTACTCTCCAGATTGTAACCATTATGACAGTACCTGGAATAAAACCCAAATTTTTATACATTAAAAATAAGCCAGGTAGAAACATGGTAAAAACTCACTTTTCCAATTGCTTAGGATAACACCACCCTAACACCACTGTGTGATTTACAAATTAGATCTTGCTTGTATAGGGCGAGTACAGCAGTTGAGCTCAGGAAAAGAAGGGCCATATGCACATCTCTCTGCATACAGCCTGTCCTTTCAACTGTTTGCAGTCAAAATAATTAATCATTTCACCAGAAAGAAACTGTGTCCTAATGAAAATAATCCTCATCTATTACCCAGAACTTTGAAAGCAGGAACCAGTTTCAAACAGGAAAGGCTTTCCTTAAGAAGCTTACTTTCAAACGTAGTGGCATTTTTCATAGCTACAGCTACTGGAATGCTTTGTCAGCAACCTCTTCCTCTGTCTGTCCCAAACCTACAGTTTTTTCCAAATATTTCCTTTGCAAACCCTTAAGGATACAAAAGAATCCTCTTTGAAGTTCACTGCTCTATCAAAAAGCACTTGGTAGTTACCAAAGCGACACACAAACCTTACAAACAGCAGCATCAGAGAACAAGGTGGGGGAAAGAAGAGCTGAGGCTCTGGGACATTGGTGGCAGAGCAGGTGCCCTGCACAGAGACAGAGCCCTCAGTGCCCTGCCATGGGCCATGTGCAGCAGAAGACATCACTCCCTCTGCCCTTGGTGACAGCCCTTTGGTGACCACAAAGACAAACACTTGAAAAGTTGTGCCAATGGAGGTGGTTAAACACCCAAAGCCTCATAGACCAGTAGATAAGGTGATGGTTTTGCTTTGTGCAGACAACCCAGGCCTTGAGGACTTGTCTTGACTCTCCCAGAATTTTGCTTGTAACAGAACGTGGTTGCTTATAACAGAAAATAGCTAATAATCCAGTGGAAAAATAAAAAGCATTGGGCAAACGTGTAGCATAATTCTTATTTTCGATGTATTTTAGTAACTACCACTAGCAAAAAACAGTTATCTGTGAACAATTAAGTATCCACCACCCCAGCTCAAAGACTTTACCTGGAGGAACACAAGCACAACGTGACAGCAGAGGAGGAACAGTGCAAGGGAGTTACAGGTACAGTGCAATAGGATCAAGGGTACAGGAGTATGAACCACTATGCCACAGTCAGTCAAAGAACAGAGCAAATGTAATTTTAGGAGTTAAAAAAAGAACAAGTACTCAATATGTATAAAAAAAGATGTGGTAAATTTGTATACAACATAAAACCTGCAGATCAATGAAGGAAAAACCAGCATGTTGACAAATACGAAAATGACCACATATGGAAACTCAAAAAAAGGAAGAAGAAACAACCTATGTTCTCCCCTTCCTCATGGAAAAAGACTTGGGATGCTGATCACTTGGCCAAGCCCTGTGCCCTTGCCATACTGAAGCCTTTAACCCTTGGATCCAGAGGGTCAGTGAAAAGGAGAAAAGGATAGAGACCACAGAGTTTGTTTGTACATTAATTGCATATAATTGCAACCAGAAGTTTTAGTATCATTGTAATATGACTAATAAGTATTTGATTAGACTGCTTGGAATTTAATTAGATTAACAATGAACTTCGTGTTTCCTCTGCCCTTAACAAGATGAGAGAAACAAACCAGTGGGAATTCAAGCAGCTGTTCTGTAATTTGCATGCAACAAACAGAAAACCCATGCAAGCCAAAGGCGTGAGAATGTAGATCTGCAAACACTTCCCAAGAAAAAAGACCCATTGGCCTTACCTTTCCTGCTTTTTAAAAAATGGCATGTCAAGAAAAAGAGAAGCTCAACTACACTGATAGGGAGGAAAAAAAACCCAAACCTGCAGAAACTGAAATCTGCTGTTGCTGGAATCGTTAACACCAGTATTAGTTGGCCCAGCATTCTGTAATTTTAAGAAATGTTTTAGAAGCCATGATTGAAGGTCTGTGCTAGGTCTTTGGAAAGGATCATGCTCTCAATTCTGCTGCACTTAATGCTCTTCTATGAGCTTGCAAAATACCAGAGACATTCTGAGTGCATCCAGCATCACAGAGAGGACAGAAGGCTCCACTCCTCAGGAGAAGGGAGTGCAGCTTCCACACATCTTGCATTCCTATACACAGGAAATATATCAAGAAGGGTGCATAGGAAACCACCAAAAAACCCAAAAAAACAAAAAGGAGAGTGGAAGGAAAGCTTGAGTTATTAGAGCTTTCCAGAATGCAAAAATACATAGTGTTTTAAACCATGTTTTTGGATCTGAAAGCTGGAGTGCAAGCTTGCTGCAGTCCAGCCAAACTAGTTTTTCCTGATCACTGTGTTGGGTATTTTTTCCCCCCACTTTGGAAAATTAAATGCACGGGACTCTAAGAGGAGCAGAGCTCCTCAGCAACAGCATGATGTCTTAGCAACAAAGAAAGTAAGTATCTTAAAAACAAGTGGTTTTTTCTTGCTTATTATGGAAGAGACAGAAGCAGAAGAAACGGGCTTGACAGTTTTACTTATGTTTAGTGGCTTTTAAAGTGCCTCTTGGCAGTGCAATGTATTCCTTCTAAAGGACCAGTGTAACTAAAACCTTGCAAATGTCTGTAAACTAAGTACAACTTGAAAACATAGAACATTTTTGCACCCGGAAGACTCTTTTTCTCTCTACCCTAAGTCAAAGCAAGCTTTCCTGTACATTTTCACCAAGTCCTATAGGTGATTTTTTGAAAGAACTGGTCAGGGTAGGCCATATCCATGTGGCATCCTTGGAAGACTTTTGTTCTGCTCTTACTCTGACATTTCTATACCATATCAGCAAAGATCTGTCTTGTTGTTTCTTTTCACTCTTGTCCTGTACTGATCACTCTTTCCAGACAAACAGAAAGAGTTCAGTTACATTGAATGGAAACCATCACACCACACAGCATGGTACCTGTTGTTCTTCTGAAAATTTTGGATTAAAGAAGACTAAAAGTGGGTTAAGATTGATTTTTTTTCCAAAGAATTGTGAAATAAACAACAGATAGAATAAGATTTTTATTATTGCTTTGGTGTTTTTATTACTGTCTTGTTTTTTGAAAAGAATGTGATCATTGAAGACATTAAGAAAACAAAACCCAAAAAAATCCTAAAAACCCCCTCAAATTTCTTAATTTCACTAGCTAATAGAAAGATTATATTTTTTCCACAGGTGATTATATGCTACATTATTATGTACATAAGATTTTCTTGTTGCAGTCTGCTTACTAATAAAAATAATGGGTTTGAGAAGGAATTCAGTGTTTTCTTACTGTATCATTTCTATAACCTCAAACCTCCTCAACACAAAAGTGTGCAAACATTTCAGCAAGAAAATAGAGAAACCCCTTTCCTGCCAGCACAAATACCATTACAAAATTAACAAATCAGTGGAAAATTTTTCTTTCAGAATTTTATATTGTCAAAGTATGAAAAAGCTGACAAAAGTCAGATGCGTATGAGCCTCTGATGTCTTCAGACAAGTCTTTTAATATGTAGAGACTGCAAATATCCTCCAAAAGGCTAAGTAAAGTAATTCAAAATATTTACACAATACAAACAGAAACAGCCAAAAAGTAGATGGGATACCAATTAGAGTCTCCAAGTAATTTTTCCACGTTGCGATACAAAAAAAAAAAATTAAAAAAAAATTAGAATTACTAATGTCTTGCTAGAAAGTTAAATGTATGTTATACTGAATAAAGATGGTTTTTTATCAAATAGAAATATCAAATTCATTTCTAAGTACTTTAATTAGACACTTGCATTTTTGATATTGCAATGCCAGGGAAGAAATTCCCACTGAAGTTTATGTGGTTTAGACTTGGTGCTGCTTACCAGAGATGCTGATGGGTGTAGCACTCCTACTGCAAAAAATAAAAGAGGCAACTCCCATGTTTTTAGTCAAAGGGACTTTCTTCTTTATCTTATTTTAAATTTTTAAACATTTTATAGGCTACAGGACAGTATTTTTCCAAAGATCCTAACTACCATTTTTGGATCATGTGTACTGGTTAAATTTAATGGAAATTAATTCTTAAAACTTTGTGATGTATTACCTTCACGCACATAAGGCAAGGGAAGGTTAAGCTTGAGTGAAATATTTTTATTTTCTGAATAGATAAAACCATTACCCTTAAGTGCAGACTGACCTTCAGATGCTATTGAGTATAACCAAACTCCTTTCAGTCACTGAAGATACAGCCAACAATTTCAATGTCAGGAGTGCAGATCTGATGGTGTAATTCAAATGGAAACTCAACTGACAGCTCTCCATTTCATAACCAATTGCAAAAGAAATTTGAGCTATGGAGCTATTAGATGTCATTAATATCTCATGAAATGTTTGAATGCAAAAAAAACCAACACTAAAAACAAACCACAACCTATGCAAATAAGACAATCATTTAATTGCCTTTGGAAGGGTTTGCCTTGGTGAGATTACAGATTTCAGTCACTGGAAACATGGGGAGCACTTTGGGATTGAAAGTATCTCAGTAGGCTTTGTTGTCCGTGAAAACTATGGCAGCCCAGAGCAATTGTAATGATCTGAGCTTGGATCCATTCTTGTATTAATTGTTATTTCTTGACGTTTTATCCTTTCTTTTAAATCAAGAAAGGAACCATTGGGATGCCTTCCACTGAATTACCCCTTGAAATGTGTTCTTCCCCCTCCACTCACCTCTGTCACTAGCTGGTCATTTCGGCTGGATGAAAAGGAGCAATTCATTTCTCTTGTCGTCAGTTTGAACAACAGACGTCCATCCAATAAAGAGTCAAAAGTCAAGTTGTCTAAAGTAAATCAACGAACCTCATCAACAGATAAATCATGCAGATCTAGATCAACACATTTCACTCTGGTTCTTCAGAAAAATATAGTCCATCTGGTGTCTCTACAGCCACTGAAAATTATTCACATACTTAATTTGCAATGGGAAAACAATTTAGTCAACTATTTTGATCTATATTAAAGACAGTTTAATATTTCAATGAAAGTGCCTGTTGCACCTCTGCAGAAGCAGTCTCAGATATGGTTGTCACTATTTATACTGTTTCCTATGTCTTTACATTGACTTTTTGGCAAAGTCTTATGACACTAAACTTTCTAGAATAGTTTTGTATTTTCACCAACACATAAACGAGGAAAAACATTACTGACCACAACATTTAAACTCTGCAAGGTTTTTTTGTCTGCATGATTATTGTTGTGCCTTCTAGGTTTCAATAATTAGTTTTGCTACTCTTCCCCACCACTAAATTCTAGCTTCAACTTAGCTTAACACCTACTTCTTCTCCAGCTTCACCAAGTTTCCATGATCAGGCTAGCTAGTATTCTCCATTCTCTGCATGTTTTTGCCTTCCCAAGTCTTTCTTCCCAGTTTAACCAAACAAATCCTTTCTCGAGGTGAATGGAATTCTATACCTGCACTTCCAGCTGTCTGATTTAATGCCTCAAGCAATCCCTTACTTCCTCAGTCTCAGTTTCTTTCAAGAAAGTGGCAAAGGAATGTGTTGGTTCACCATTCCCATCTTTGTTCTCTCCCCTTGTATATTTTTATTCATCTGTATTTTAAGTTCATACAACTGAACCGTTGAGAAATATTGGAAGTAGTAACATTAGGAAGACAAAGTATGTTTCAGAGTCCTACAATACATTGGATTGCATTCAGGAAGTCATTAGAAGTACTCAGGAGACTATAATTTTGGAAGATTCCCATATGTCAGTATATTTTAGGAGATATGACACATGGGTCTTATAGATCATCTCAATAGCCTTAAAGAAAAATTTTATTGAATCTAGCACAATATTTTGCCTAAAGTAGCGTGCCTAGAGTGCAAAAATTTACATAAAGGAGGTGGCAGTTTACAAAGAGATGAATAAAGTTCAAATTATAAAGGAACTTGAGAAATTGGGAGAAACACCTACAGTAAACCAAAAATATTTTAACTGATGGTTTGTGAAGGAAATATACTTAATGAATTAAGAACTCTGTACATTAGGAACACTGTGTACAAGTTGTACATTATTTGTAAGAGACACCCTGAACAAACACTAGCTCACCACAGCACTTAGTTTTGGGGAGGCACACTATTCAGTGCAAACCCAGAAATACTTAGATATTAAAAGCCTTAGAATGTCATCTACTAATTGGTCTATATACATTTCATGATCTTGGCATTAGTCATCCTTTTTTTTTCTTTCACCACCTGCTAAGAAGCACACAATCATGAAGGTGAGTAAGGATGCCTGGAGGCCACCTGATCCACCTTGGTGCTCAAAGTTGCAGCAGGTTCCTCAGGACCTTGTTTTGTCAAATTATGCACATTGCAAAGAATGCAGAGTCCATAAACCCTCCTGGCCCCTGTTGCTGCGTCTTACAACCCCCATGCCTGAAAGTTTGGGGTTTTTTTAATATCTTCTTGGAGCTTACCATGTTCTCACATTTTTGTGCCCTTTATCGCTGGCCTTCCATCACACACCTTTGAAAAGAGCTTGGCTTCCTCCTCACTTTATTATCCCCATTAGGGTTTAGCTAGTGAGCAAATTCAGCTCTCAGCTGCCCATTGTACATCATGTGCCTCCAGATCCCAACCATTCTGGTGGCCACTCACTGGACTCACTCCAGTATGTCAACGTCACTCATGTAGTGGGGAGGCCCAAACTGAACGTGACAATCCAGACATGGTTTCACAGCCCCAGATAAAGGGAAGGAAATGTTTCTTTTTGGCCACACTCTTACTAATACAGCCCCCGAGGTTCTGGTTGCCTTTGCTGCGAAGGCACACCAGTGACTCATGTCCAACTTGTTCATCAGTACTACCAGGTCCTTTGCTGAAAAGCTGCTTTCTATCCAGTCAGACTCCCAGTCCATTACTCCACCCCAGGTGCAGGACTACACACTTGCCTTTATTCAGCTTCACGTAGAGCCCCATCAGCCCATTTGTCCAGCCTAGGCCTCTGCAGAGAGCAGCCCTGTCCTCCAGCTGCTCCTCCATGGGTCAGCATCACTTCATAAACTTGCCAGGAGTGCCCTCTGCCCCATCACCCAAATCATTCACAACTGGGTTACATAATTGTGACTCCAATATCAGTCTGGAGTGATGGCACTGGTGGCAGGCCATCCACTGGCAGTCATGACCTCTTGAGCCCAACAGTCCAGCCAGTTTTCCACCCAGCTTATCATTCATTTACCCAGTCCATATCTCACCAATTTGGCTGTAAGGATACTAGTACAGGACATCATCCTAGACAAACCCATTTGCTGTACTTGATCTCCTACATTTGCTGCTCCAGGCAAGTCTTTGTAATATCAATCATGGCAGAGCTGAGGATAAGCTTCTGTTACCTCTTAAGCAAACTATGATAAAAGTCATTAGACAACTCCTGTGTCAAGTATTTCACTTACCCTGCAAAGATCCAACTCCAAAGAGCCTTAGACAGAAATTCTTCTGAGATTTTGTAGCTGCAAAAATGGTGTGTTGAAGTACTACTGGTCAGAGATGAGCAGTATAACAATGCTCTGTTGAAATACAGCAGTATTATAACTATTTTCTGTAGTTCTTCTTTCACAAAATCTTCTAATAAATGGTGAAGAAAAGCTAATTTGTATTTGCTCTGCAGCTTGAGCAACTTACGCCGATCCCACAGGTTTCCTTCTGTAGAGGACAGAGTTTGCTGTTAGTTTCAGCAGACAACTGTTTTGACCACTTTCCATATTAATATACAAATTCTCAAAAACCTAAGTATTTGGGCTCCTTGGATAACGTAAATTTAATAAAATGTTTTCATTGTGTACTGCTCAGATGAACATTGTGCTGAAATACTGTATAAACTGTGTTCCTATCTTTGAAATTTATAATTAAATCCAAATGTCAATATGATTTATTTTTAAAACATCTCTCAAACACCATATTAGGAAAGAATACAATTCTACAATATACAGTGGAGAGAAAAAATAGATCCTTAAAAGCTGTAGACTACAGGCACACTATTTTACATGAAAGATAACACTAGATACAATAAACTGAGTCAAGACTAAGTGATTTATAAACATGAAAATTACATAATCTGCACCTATTCTTTGTACATGACCTGCAGAAAGTACCTAAAACTTCATCTCTGACTTTCCAACAAGTTCACAGACGCTCATAAGAGCACAGCAATGAAAAACAATATTATTTCATTTTACGTCAGCAGTACTCACAATGCTTAAGAACATTGGCTCTGACAGCATTCCCATTTTGTGTATATACTCCATTAATTTCTACACTGTCTTTGCTCTACCAACTAACCTTAACATTTAAAGGTAGGATAAAGTAAACCATCCTTGTATCCCTTTAAGTATCTAGCTAACCTTTAACTTCATTAAAATCAAGTTTTCAAAAGTCTTGTCTTAAGTTCTCATAAAGTAAACATGCTCTTTACAAAGAAGATTTAGGCCTTGGCCACTCAGAGGGTTGCAGGCAGAACTTGATGTCTGCCCTGTGCCAGGCACGAGGAGCAGCTCGTGCTGCACAACTCAAGCCTTGGCAAGCAGATGCTTCCACAGGGAAAATGCAGAGCTGCTCTCCCTAGTCTGTTCTCAAATCCCATCCACCAGTGGCTGCACATTCACATTGATGGTTATATCAAAGCTGGTCAGAGCTAAAAAGCAGAAAGACCATGGGCAAGGTAGCTATTTATGGCACAGAAGAGGGGAGAACAGGGGGTAGGTGCCTAATGGAAATTTAAAAGGAGGTGGGATAAAAGGGGCCAGGGTACCAGGAAGCTCTTCAGAGTATGAAGCAGTGAGTTTCCTCCAGAGAAGATAGAAGAGAATTTGGGAGAGCTATGATATACAATGCCAAGTACACAGGCACAGAAATTATTTCAGACAACCCAACTTTTGTTTCTTCTCACAGGTGCTTTGGGTACTGTGCTGGACATTTGTATCTTAATGTTAAATTTGTGGATGATTCAGAGCCCACTCTTTTAAAACCAAGTTTTTGTCCACACCCTGTCCTCTCCCCATTTCCACCCAATGTAGAAGAGCACTTTTATGGGTAGAAAGTTCCATGGAGTGCCTTAGAACCTCCATGTCTGCTACATTGCCAATTGCTTTGCTGATGGAGTGACTCCATACACACATCCTTGTTCTACATCTGCTTTTCAATTCCTAATCATGCAGCCAGCATGGGCCAGGTGCTTCTGTCTTCCCCCACCACCTCCTGACAATTTCCCCAGTGAGTGCTGCTGCTGCTGCCTTTGCCTGTCTACCTATTCTTAAAAAGAGATCAAATTGTCAATATCTGTTGCCATAATTAAAAATAGAGAGACTAAACAGAAGTTATATGGTGCCTCAGACTGGGACCTGCCGTTAGCAATGTAGTACAGGAAGATGAAACTCCTGATTATCCAGTTATAGCTCTGCCATCCAGGTTCACACACAAGGCAAAGTTTTCTTTGGGAAATGAGAGGTGGATCAAAGCACAAAATGCTGATAAAGTGTTTTAAAACCAACAGGGTTTGAAACTGCCCTTTTGTGAAGGAAAAATAATCATGGCTTTCTGTATCCTATACCTGGCTGTAAGCCCATCTTTAAACAACACAGAAAACCCATCTGACAGAAAATTAAGACTCAGAGATCAAACAGCAGAAATTGATGACAATCACGGTTATCTTGGGCACATTGCACACCAATGGTAGGTGTTCCTATTTTATTTGTCACATACTCATATTTAAGCAAATTATATCACATCCTTCAGATAATCATGTGAACAAAGATTATTCTAATAAATCACTTCTTCACCCTCTTAAGAATCTCATCCCTCCCTGTAAAAATTGTTAAAGCAATTAAAAAGTCTAAGGACAGAACCACTGGTACAATTTTCTCTTGGAGAGACTGAATCTGGACAGTAGTTCAGTTGTTGTTTGTTTTTTTCACTAGCTTTTATGCCTTTTAAGGCTACGTGACTGCAGAGTAAGCCCTTACTTAATTAACAAAAGGTAGCTTAGTTAACCCAGCATCTTTTATTAGACAAACAATTTAGGAGAGAGATACACAAGTGTAAAGCTTGAAACATAGATTGTTTGCCCAAAGGCGTCTGCTCCTGTAAACTGTGTGTAAGGCTGTATGAAGTGTAGCACACTGTCACTGCTGGACATCAGCATCTCTTCTTAGAGAACCTGGTCCTGTAGTTATTTGCTCAGAAATTTCTCTTTGGACTAGCCTCTTGTACCTAGCAAATGACTTCTTAGAAAAATGGACACACAGGTTGATCAGTTGTCCCTTTTACTGACACTCAGGATAAGTAACTTCTGATGGTGAGTCAGCCAGAAGTTGTTCATAAACTTTCTTAACATGACTCTCCAAGAAGCCCTTTTATAAAATGAATTAGTGGCACCTTTTTTTTTCATCTCTAAGCTTAAGAAGAGACCTGAAATAGAGAACAGAAAGTTCCTTAACTGGAGGAGGGGCACAGAAATCAAAGATATAAGCAAGCCAGTAATGAAAAACAGTGCTTGAGTGTATCTCCACTCCTCTAAACAAAAACTGAACAAAAAAACCACCCACATGAAAACCCTCAAACATATGACATCCCTCACAAAAAAAAGGCCACCAAAAAAAAACCAAGGGAAAATTCCCCCCACCAATAAAAAGCAAATAATAATCAAAGACAAATAATCATTTATTTAGACAAAACCACCTGTCAGTTTAGAGGCACAGTACAATAGCACTAAATTTGCCAGGAACTGGCTACATTTCTATTATTCAAGTTTCTTTCAAAGCCCTTTACCAACATCACCTTTTACTTCAAAGCTACTAAAACACTCTGCACAGTTTTAAACACAGAGCGCTCACCAGTATCCTGCTCCTCCTTGACGGGAGCATAAGCAGCTACTCTAATGATCTCCAAAGGTGCAGAAAAATTTAAAAACAATAATAAACAACCCTCCCCCCCAAAAAAAATATTCAACAAGCAAATACAAAAACCCCTAAAGGCTGGAAGACCTGATTAGTGCTACTTTCCAAACAATACAAGGCTTAGGACTGACATTCTGGTACCATAAGGAGGTGCTAAGAACAGTTTAATCCACCTGAGGGTGGATAAAAAATTAGTAGCTTTTACTGGAGACCTCAGGAACATGCTGTACCCAGACTGTGGGCTGCGTGACTCACTCCATTATCACCTCCTGTCTTTCATTAAAGGACTATGGTTGTAGGTGCAGCTTCATTATTGTGAAAGCAGACTCTCCCAACCTTGTACAGCTCTTTAACCCACAGGAAACAGAGGCTGTTTTTCTGCACACAAGGAACTCTCACCCCTGACACCTCCCACCAAACCAACATTTCAGGATATAATAGCATATAGGTTTGGAAATTACTTGAGAAGCAAAACAAGACTGCAACTTAGGTTTTTAGTAAATAAAAGCAGGATCTACCTAGGCAGGGAAATTTGCCTCAAAGTCCTAAATCACTGCCCTCAAAGAACTCAGGTTGGGTTTTTATGTGTGAAAAAAACCTTAATAAAAATATAATTGTCTATAGCTCCTTTCTCCTGCCTTCTGTTCCTGAAGGCAAGCCAGCACATACACAATTACAACACTCTTACTTCCAGGGCATCCAGACTATCTGTCTCTCCGAGGTGTTAACAAGCCACCTACATCCAATGCAGAAGCCAACCTCAGTTTTACACAAGACATCAATTTACTTAGCAAATCTGTCATGTATGCTCTAGATCATCCATGGATAGTTTTGAATATATTACATGTTCTTTTGCTAGTCCTGCAAAGCCAAAACCTAGTACAAACAAGCCAAACTTTGCTTATTTTTGTCTGCTACTACTTTTTTTGTTTATTTTAAAGCTAAACGCAACTTCTTGACCCCAATTTAAAAAGCACAGGTTTAACCAAGAGCAAATATGACAGCAAGGGCAAGGCATCATAACCAATATACACATGAAAAAACACTACTTGAGACAGCTGTCTTGGCTTTAAGCTTGTAGATGGAACAGTTTTAATGCCTTAAAGGCTGTTTAAACACAGCTTATAGATCCCTAGATTGCCTTCTCACTTTTTGCTCTGAAGATGCTATTGCAACAGAGCTTTGGTAACGGACAGATGTTTGCTGTTTTGGAAGTGCTGTTTATTGAATCTTTTGCTCTGCTCTTACTTTGAGCTTCCCCTGGATTTGTTATGTTTCCTGCTGTTCTGTTTCCCACATTTGGACTGTAAGCTTGCAAGGGCAAAGACCATAATCTCACATATGGCCATTAAAAATCCCAATGGCCATTAAAAAAATCAATCATATGCACAGATACACACCTGCATGAAAACTATTTGAGGCTTTTTTCCAGCAAGCAAAGCCATAAATCTACTGACTTGATACAGATAACCCCAGCAACAACAAAAAAACCTGCTCCTTTGCTTCTACTTCAGCAAAGACAGATCTGTTTGGAAAATCAGCAGTCTATGTGGATAGAGGCAGATCTATATTTGGATTCTTTGCTGAGCATTTTCTAAAGTCTGCTTCTCTTGGAAAGTGACAGAGCATCAACTTGCACATTGTAAGGCAATCTGGTAAAAGGGAGAACACAAATGATGAGGGGTTTTTAGTTATTACTGCATTAGACCTGGATCTTCACCTTATACAAAGCTGTAATTAATAGGTGTTTGGCTGAGTGAAAAATGCATGCCTTTCCTCCGTCTATACATCTGAATAAACTAAAGCCAAAGCATAAATCCTCTGTAGTACACCCATTGACACCAGTTCATTTGTCAGGAAAGATAGAAAGGGATCTGACCCAGGAGTAATATTTACTTCAGCCACAGAGACTCTGTGCTTACAATGAATTCATCATCTGGTTTTCTACACCCCCTGTGCTGAGATCTCAAGCAGCTTTCTTGCTGCTTTTTTCGCCTACTGTTTGGCACAGAACCTGTTTGAAAGGGCTGAACTGTAAATGCCATGGTCACAAATCTAGCATCTAGCTGGCACTAGGGAGAGAAAAGGTTCTATTTATAGCTCTTCTGGGCAGTGTTAGGCAGTGAACATGCTGTTGCTCTCACCATCTTTGGGATGACCTTCACGGGAATATCTCTTTTACTTTGTGGTAAACTGTGACAAGGCTTTCAGGGGATGTTCCTCTCATGCCCTCCCTTCTCCTCTATAGTATATTGGAGTTGCTTAAACCTATAGGTGAACAAAAGCCATTTGAAACAGCTGCATCTGAATGGAAATTGGACAGGTTTCAAGTAAGAGGAAGACACATGCTGACCTCCATGGTAAGTATTGTGAAATACTGAAATCTGGCAAATTCTCTTTGATGCTATAAGCTCTTAATTCACCCTTTTTAATTTTTATTTTTACAATTTTTTAGTTCTCTCTGCCTCTCGTCCAGTTGTATTAAGAGTTCTTTCTTCTCCAGTATTGAGGTAAAAAACAGCTTAAATAACTCACAGAGAAGCTCTAATGAACTTGAAGGCATTTAAGCAGAAATTTCTGGGCGTCCTTTCAGACAGGGAGCGAGAAGGTTTGCTGAGTTCTTATTGCCATCAAAACTACTGCACAGATCTTCAATAAATACAGTGAGCAACAAGTTACAGTGTGAGATGCAACACAGAGGTCAATGTGCACATGTGATCACAATGTTCATGTTGTTGAAAGTGTATCTGCTACCTGTTGAATTGTGTTGCCTTAAAAAACACACAAATTGTGTTCATAATGATAATTGGAGCACTGAGAATCACAAGAAATTTTGGGTTGATTCTTTGGATAACAACTCCTCAACAGAAGTAATTATAACTTGATCACTGTCAGGAGTTGTGCCATATAGCCTGTTCTGTGGTGGTGACCAGGAATTAAACACTCAGTAACTGCAAAACTCCTCAGAAATCCAAAAATTGCTAACTGAGTCAGAAATATATTTGTTTGGCGTGAATTACAGCGTACATGAATATGTCAAACTTAGATACTTGTTTTTAAATATGCATTTATTTAGAGAACGTAAAGAAACTTTTAAGTTTACCTTAACTTGTTAGTTCTTGTTGATTTTTGAATAGATGTCTTCTTTGCTAAGACACCCTTGCAAAAGCAGCTGTTGAAATAAAGTGGTTCTTTCCTGCCTGTTTTCAAGATTTAAGTAAAAAATATTTCATCAACAAAGTAGCTCCATTTGAGAGTTTTAGACTGAGCTTCAACAAACTGAAGACAAAGATCTCAAATGTTCTAAAGATGAGATTCAGTGCAAGTGAAAAAAGCAGCACATAGTGAAGTGGGCTGCCCAGTTCTCACTTTGCATTAACTCTAAGTTAAATACTGTTTATACAGACAGCATGCTAATCATAAATCCTTGTTAGACATTGGGTAATAATTATATTTTGTACTTATTCAGAGCCTTTCATCTGACCATCTCTGAGCCCTCTGCAAACACAAATTCTTTTTTATAACATTGTAGGAGTAGCTAAACAATTGCTAAAGATGCAGATCTCTGGAGTAGAAACCATAGAATCATAGAATGGTTTGGGCTGGAAAGGACCTTGACGATCATCTAATCCCAACCCCCAAACCATGATCAGGGACACCTTCCACTAGACCAGGTTGATCAGAGCCCCATCCAAACTGGCCTTGAACAATTCCAGGGATGCAGTATCCACAGCTTCCATGGGCAACTTGTGCCAGTGCCTCACCACCCTCACAGCAGAAAATTTCTTCCTAATATCTAGTCTAAACCTACTCTCTTTCAGTTGGAAGCCTCTCCTCCTAGTCCTGTCACTACATGCCCTTGCAGAACATCCCTCTCCAGCTCTCCTGTAGCCCTCTTTGGGTACAAGGAGGCTGCTGTAACATTTCCCCAGAGCTTTCCCCTTCTCCAGGCTGGACAACTCCAACTGTCTCAGTCCTTCCTCATAGAAGAGGTGCTTCATCCCTCAGATCATCTTGGTGGCCTTCTCTGTCCTCCGACAGGTTGACGTCCTTCTTGTCCTGGGACAAAAGTTGGACACGGAGCATGAANTTTACTTTGTGGTAAACTGTGACAAGGCTTTCAGGGGATGTTCCTCTCATGCCCTCCCTTCTCCTCTATAGTATATTGGAGTTGCTTAAACCTATAGGTGAACAAAAGCCATTTGAAACAGCTGCATCTGAATGGAAATTGGACAGGTTTCAAGTAAGAGGAAGACACATGCTGACCTCCATGGTAAGTATTGTGAAATACTGAAATCTGGCAAATTCTCTTTGATGCTATAAGCTCTTAATTCACCCTTTTTAATTTTTATTTTTACAATTTTTTAGTTCTCTCTGCCTCTCGTCCAGTTGTATTAAGAGTTCTTTCTTCTCCAGTATTGAGGTAAAAAACAGCTTAAATAACTCACAGAGAAGCTCTAATGAACTTGAAGGCATTTAAGCAGAAATTTCTGGGCGTCCTTTCAGACAGGGAGCGAGAAGGTTTGCTGAGTTCTTATTGCCATCAAAACTACTGCACAGATCTTCAATAAATACAGTGAGCAACAAGTTACAGTGTGAGATGCAACACAGAGGTCAATGTGCACATGTGATCACAATGTTCATGTTGTTGAAAGTGTATCTGCTACCTGTTGAATTGTGTTGCCTTAAAAAACACACAAATTGTGTTCATAATGATAATTGGAGCACTGAGAATCACAAGAAATTTTGGGTTGATTCTTTGGATAACAACTCCTCAACAGAAGTAATTATAACTTGATCACTGTCAGGAGTTGTGCCATATAGCCTGTTCTGTGGTGGTGACCAGGAATTAAACACTCAGTAACTGCAAAACTCCTCAGAAATCCAAAAATTGCTAACTGAGTCAGAAATATATTTGTTTGGCGTGAATTACAGCGTACATGAATATGTCAAACTTAGATACTTGTTTTTAAATATGCATTTATTTAGAGAACGTAAAGAAACTTTTAAGTTTACCTTAACTTGTTAGTTCTTGTTGATTTTTGAATAGATGTCTTCTTTGCTAAGACACCCTTGCAAAAGCAGCTGTTGAAATAAAGTGGTTCTTTCCTGCCTGTTTTCAAGATTTAAGTAAAAAATATTTCATCAACAAAGTAGCTCCATTTGAGAGTTTTAGACTGAGCTTCAACAAACTGAAGACAAAGATCTCAAATGTTCTAAAGATGAGATTCAGTGCAAGTGAAAAAAGCAGCACATAGTGAAGTGGGCTGCCCAGTTCTCACTTTGCATTAACTCTAAGTTAAATACTGTTTATACAGACAGCATGCTAATCATAAATCCTTGTTAGACATTGGGTAATAATTATATTTTGTACTTATTCAGAGCCTTTCATCTGACCATCTCTGAGCCCTCTGCAAACACAAATTCTTTTTTATAACATTGTAGGAGTAGCTAAACAATTGCTAAAGATGCAGATCTCTGGAGTAGAAACCATAGAATCATAGAATGGTTTGGGCTGGAAAGGACCTTGACGATCATCTAATCCCAACCCCCAAACCATGATCAGGGACACCTTCCACTAGACCAGGTTGATCAGAGCCCCATCCAAACTGGCCTTGAACAATTCCAGGGATGCAGTATCCACAGCTTCCATGGGCAACTTGTGCCAGTGCCTCACCACCCTCACAGCAGAAAATTTCTTCCTAACATCTAGTCTAAACCTACTCTCTTTCAGTTGGAAGCCTCTCCTCCTAGTCCTGTCACTACATGCCCTTGCAGAACATCCCTCTCCAGCTCTCCTGTAGCCCTCTTTGGGTACAAGGAGGCTGCTGTAACATTTCCCCAGAGCTTTCCCCTTCTCCAGGCTGGACAACTCCAACTGTCTCAGTCCTTCCTCATAGAAGAGGTGCTTCATCCCTCAGATCATCTTGGTGGCCTTCTCTGTCCTCCGACAGGTTGACGTCCTTCTTGTCCTGGGACAAAAGTTGGACACGGAGCATGAAGTGCTCCAGGTGGGGTGTCATGAGAGTGGAGCAGAGGAGCAGAATCCCCTCCCTCATCCTGCTGCCCAACATTGCTTTGGATGCAGCCCAGGATATGTTTTGTTTCTGGGCTGCAGGAGCACATTGCTGGCTCCTGTTTTGCTCCTTGCCAATAAACACCCCCAAGTCCTTCTCCCCAGGGCTTTTATGTTAAAGGAAGCACAGTGAAAATGAAGTTATACTTCCCTTGTGTTCTATCCATAACAAAAAAAAAATTATTTCTCATAAGTAAAGGTCAGACTCTTAAACTGGTGACACAAAGACATCCTGCACAGCAAACCACACACCAGAAAAAAGTTTGAAGCACAAACACTAGGAGGGACAGTTAGATGTCTTAATCTGATAAACTGGTTTTGGCAACAAATTAAAACAGTTGTTTCATGTTTGTAGGCAGTTTGTAATGGCTTGTTCTTGCATTTTAAGGTACTGGCTCAAGATTTCAGGTTTATGACAGGAAATGTATTTAACTGCTTTTTCTTTTGGCTCTTGCTTTAAAAGAATAATGATGATGCAGTGATGACAGCAAGAGATGACTTATGTCTTCATTGGAATCAGTGAAGAAAGGCCTCAAGGTGACTATCTAGCAAAACATAAATTATGTATCATCTTAAGTGAATAGCAACATGAAAGTTCCCCAAGTAATCGGTAGGACTGGCAGATGGCACAGACTCAACTTCATTAAAAGCAACGATATGAGACACCAGACTCCAGTTTAAGATTGCCTCTCTAAAAACAGTATAGGGAAACAACTAACTTCTCCAAATATTCATATGCATATTAATGTAATCACGTGTTGGGGCCAGTATTGTTTAATACCTTTACTGATGATCTGGACAAGGGGATTGAGTCCACCACTAGTAAGTTTGCAGATGACACCAGGTTGGGAGCAAGTGTCGATCTGTTAGAGGACAGGAGGGCTCTGCAGAGGGACCTGAACAGGCTGGAGAGAAGAGCAGAATAAAATGGGATGAGGTTTGACAAGTCCAAGTGCCGGGTTCTGCACTTTGGCCACCAGAATCCCCTGCAGCAGCACAGGCTGGGACAGAGTGGCTGGAGAGCACCAGGCACAAAGGGACCTGAGGGTGCTGAGGGACAGGGACCTGAACATGAGCCACAGGGTGCCCAGGGGGGCAACAAGGCCAATGGCATCCTGGCCTGGATCAGGAACAGTGTGGCAGCAGGAGCAGGGAAGGGATTCTGCCCCTGAACTGGGCTCTGGTGAGGCCACACTTCGAGTGCTGTGTCCAGTTCTGGGCCCCTCAGTTTGGGAAGGACATTGAGGGGCTGGAGGGTGTCCAGAGAAGGGCAACGAGGCTGGAGAGGGGTGTGGAACACAAGCCCTGTGGAGAGAGGCTGAGGGAGCTGGTAGTGTTTCTCCTGGAGAAGAGGAGGCTCAGGGGAGACCTTGTCACTGCCCACGACTCCCTGACAGGAGGGTGTAGCCGGGCGGGGTCGGTCTCTTCTCCCAGACAACCAGTGACACAACAAGAGGGCACATCTCCAGCTGCACCAGGGGAGGTTTAGGCTGGATGTTGGGAACAAATTTTTCACAGAAAGAGTCACTGACCATTGGAATGGGCTGCCCAGGGAGGTGGTGGAGTCACTATCCCTGGAAGTGTTTAAAAAAAAGACTGGATGTGACACTGAGTGAGGTTTATTTGGTGAGATAGTGTTGGGTAATAGGTCGGACTTGATGATCTCAAAGGTCTTTTCCAACCTTGTTAAATCTGTCATTCTGTTATTGTTGATGTCAAAAGACACATCTAGTGTTCATGTTGTCATGGCCAGAGAGTCATGGAAAGTGACCACTGAAACAGGAGACATAATGGAAAACAGAGCCATTCTCTAACAGCACAGATTCCTTTGCTTTCCTTTACTGAACAAACTGCAGATACCAAGAACCTCAGTTGTAATGAGACCTACAGAAGTCAGTTTACGTTCCTTTTGTGTTTCTGGTGTCAAGATCAATTTATGTAAGTTTTTTAATAGAAAGTCCCCCCCGTGATGTTTAAACCCAAGCAGACTGCCAAGAGCCTGGAAGCACTGGTGCAGCAGAGGGCTGGCCCCAACCTTCTCCCAACACGTGCACAGACACAGGGAAACAAGTTGGCATTAGAAACATCAATAGGTCTTCCTAAATGAAATGGGCATGTAAACTGGAGACTGAACAGTACAATGCCTCCTGGCAATACCATATGTTCATTGTGTTTTCAGGAAGTTTACAATAGTTTTCAATCCATATATTTTCTATCTACTTTCTCTCTGACATTTCACTTAGTCTTTAGAGTACCTACTTGCCTTATTTCCCGTTCTTATTCCCTGCTGAGTTCACTCCAGCACTTCCCTTCCCATCTCTCCTCTGTTGTTTGTTTTCCTAATCGAACCATCTCCTTCCATTTTTACTGAGCACCACTTACTTAATATCTAAACAAATGAAATAAACCAAATCAAATTAAATAAACCAAATAAAAAAAACCCTGCTGTCCCTACGCAAGTTTATCTGCTTGTTTAATATAATCCATTGCTCCATGGCATATTCAAACTGTGAAATCTTCAGCCATTGATTGCCTTAGTCTGTTTATACAGTATCTAGTGAAACAAAATCATATTTATAAATGGCATCGAGGTCTTATCATAATAGAGGTAATTGGTCTTGTTGCTGGTAGTTAATAGTAGCAACAGTTCAACTATGAGCAAGAGGTCTAAGCATATAGATGGAAATAAATCCAAAGAAAAGTAACACAATCACTAACAGAAATTAATGTAAAGTATATTCTAAACACCAACAACCCTAAAAAAAAAACAAACCCCTTATTATTAAAGTAAGTTCCTTTCTTAGAAACTTCCCATCCAAAGCCCTATAAATTATTTCTGTTTTGAGCTGAAGTTCCAAGAACTTTGAATCAGTTTTACATCTTCCAGCAGCTAATGAAGGCTGGATACATGTAGACAAAACATTCTGCTGTTATCTCAGTAGTCAGAAAAAACAAACAGAATATTTTATAGCTTAAAATAATTCCTCTATAAAACATTTTTAATACCATGTGACCACACTAAAAAAATATGCCAAGTTACTTTGCAATTTTAGTTTGAAGTATATAGATGGCTCTTCTTTCATTTATCAAAACACTAAACTCATTTTTCATTGCACAGACAAGCAACTGGGTGTATACATGATAAACTTGAAAGAAAATATATTCTCTACTGCTGCTAGAACAGATCCTCCCACTTTTTCATGTAAACCCATGCTGAGATAACTTGGAGGCTTTTATCTATAGATTGTAGCTAGAGAAGTGACAAAGAGGAAGGGTAGATGGCCTGCTCGTCAGCACAGGAAGAATTTGCATGAAATAGGGAACTTAACACAGTTTTACGAGTCCTAACCCAAATAGTTGTGACCCCAGGACACCACCCTTTACTTTTCCCAGCCAAGTAAAGAGCAGGCAGATGAGCCCTGCTCAGAGATCTCCAGATGGGTCGATCCTTCACAGACAAGTGCCTGCACTGTCAGCAGTAGCCACCTTTCTTGGCCTTCTCCACTGTCTCCTTGGGGACTTCATCGTGCCATCTTAGCTGTCATCTTTCCTCTGTAGCTCCAATCCTGCTGTATGTTGGATTGTCTTTTCCTCAGGTACAAAAAGGGACTTAAGTGGTTGCTTTGTCCAGATATCTGGGTAACACAGTGAGTTAAGTAACCATTAGGACTAATGATGGCTGAAGTACAAATAAAATGGAAGTTTTTGTAAATCAACAGGGGGATATCACCCATTCCCTTTCCACCGAGTGCTTTGGATCAGCCTCTATGGAATAAGGTCTGTAACATTGCATGTCTCAATTTTGATTCACACTGAACCCTTTATATGATTTACTTCCAAGGGCAACCTGATAGCCCTAGAGAACTATTCAAACGGACATTTTGAGCAGCAGAGGCCCCCAGTATTTTTGACCTCAATATTTTGAAGCATAAGACACAAGGCAGTTAAAGCAGCCTGTGTATTTCATCATTTTGCAATGTTATCTTCTACTGAAAATATGATTCAATTGTCTTGGTGATTTAATCTATCCCTTGATGTCACAAGTGCTTTCAAATTTTTTAATCTACTTTTTCAGCTCTGCCTGCAACATCTTGTAGAGACAGATAATAATATCATTGTCGCAGGGCAAGCCAAAGGTAGAAAACTTTCTGGTAAATCTGTGCAAGGGAAATGCAAGATTTTGGGGATACAGCTGTGCTGGTCTAGTCCAACACTCATCTCTCAGGGCATGCATTTCACAAAATGCCAATAGCTGGATTTGCAGTTTTTTAGCAGATGAAAGTCTATGACTTTATGCTAAATTTTGTGCAGAACTTGACATTTCCTAGAGAATTTTGCATACCCACTTGGTAAACAGAGGGGTAATTTTTACATCTCCAGTGGCTGGTGGTTGAGGAAGGTTCCCTCACACCATTTATGCACCATATGCAGCAGAAGCAGAGACTGCAGTAGACAGTGGGTGAAGCACATCCAGTCCTGGTTTTGTAAGGAACATCTACTTTCCTCAGCACCATCTGCTGGACAACAGCAGGTGCTGGAGACCATCACAGAAAAGCCCTATCTTTCTGCAAGTTTTTAAACCATCCTCTGAAATGCAAGATAATCTTTTCCTTTAAATCTCCCTCAGAAGGCAGAGTCATTATATCTTGTGGTGGGAGTTGTTTTGGGAGGGTTTACGAGTTTTTGGTTGTTTTTCAAAATAAACCAAAAAAACCCCACAACTGTAGTGCCTCAGCAGTATCTAATCAACTTCCTTTACCATTTCTCCAAGTTCTAGAGGTCTCTGCTCCAAAAGAATTGAGTGTACTGTGAATTCAGACCTGTTGTAGCTGACCATATAGAAAGGACAGACTTCCACTATACACATTTTTATCCCAGAGAGTTTCTGGGAAGTGGTAGCTGAAAATATATAAGAAAACAAAAAAGAGCTGAGAAAGATATTCCACACAGAGCCCTTGCACATTGGTGAGCCTGGATTTCACCCTTTGAAAGCAGTAAGAGAAAAGGGTAGGGGAAAGGGTAAATGTTACAGGACCTATGACCAAAGGCAGCGCTGTGATCGTCTAATCTGATTTCCTGAATAACACAGACCAGTAATCCAGACATTTCAGAAATGGCCATGCCCCAAAAATGTATGCCCCTAGGATTTTATTCCCAAATTATCCAGAGAAAAAAGAGCAGGCATTAAAGGAACATTTAAACTAGAAGTGATTACAATGTAGATGGAGTTGCCTTCACATTTCTTGCTGCAACTGTTTCACAGATGGCAAAGCATCTTTAATTAGAGTTAAGGACCATAAGGAGTAGAGCAGAGCAATATGCATTCTCTCCTGTTGTACAGAACCACTCTGGGATGCAGTGTGCCAATTCCAGCTTGATCAAGGGTTTTCTAATGAAATGATCTCTTTTGTCACAAACTGTTGACATGTGAAGAGTAAAACTTTTCATGGAACTGTACCAGGCACAAAGCAAGTTGCATTAAGAAAAATGGAATTTCCAGTTAAAAAAAAAAAAAAAAAAAAATCAGAGACAGGATGAGAGGCACAGAGAAGAAAAATAGTAGTAGGGAAATTCAGTGCTTACAGCACTTCCATAACACAAGCATGTTTTAGTTCTCCTTTTCCTAGTCAAAAATCAGTGTATCCACAGAAATTGCTTTAATGCTGGTGTACCAAGTGGCTGAGGTTATCGCCAGTCTTACTGGTGGGCTGCTCTCTGTATTTCTCACTTTTATTCTGTGGAAACAGCTCATGCCCCCTGAGCCTTGCTCCCACAATGCTCCCACACCCCAGTTGCCATGGAATACTCATTTACCTTGGACACTGGATGCAGTGAGGAATAAACCCTCTTCTCTAGGGTATATTGCTCTATATGAAATGGAACTATTTCAGAAATATTTTTTAAAAATATGCCAGAGAAGCTGATAGTTCAGCTGATCTTGGCATTCACCCTGGATAAGGCAGACTCAGGCAAAATGTTTATTCTTGATTTCTTGTTCTACCTCCTCCCTCTTTTTCTCCCTATCTACATTTAAAACTAACAAACAAAAGACAACCAACAAAACCAATAACCAACCAAAATGCACCAAATCCTAACACCAAATAAATACATAAAAGTAATGGGCTCTGTTTTATCTCACTGTTAGACTGAATTCCCACCCCTTTAGCTGACCCTTCTTCAATCAAGTAGCAATTTTTTTTTTGTTCCAATCCCTGTTTTCTATAATTTTGTTTGTCTAGAGCAATGTTACACTTGCTCCATGTTCTTAAGTAACAGGAAATCTTTTGATAGAAAGTCTAAAAGTGACTCAAAAACCTGAATCAAGGTTTTAAATTTAGAGTTTTGGTTGCCAGTTGATAACTCAGGCTTGAATTTGCACATCCCCTCGAGCCCAGGTCTGTGCTCACTCAGTCCAATATCTCATTGATTTTAGAAGACAGGAAAATCTTTTCTTATAATCCCTTAGGTCAGGCAGGACAGAGAACTTTACAACTATGACTAAAAAACCCCCTCTTCCCCCAAATGTCTCTGAATAAACTCCAAACCAAACACAAGACATACCAAAAAGCCCAACAAAACTGCCACAAAACTCAANGGTTTTGTGCCTTTAACTGATTCCTATATAACTTCCGCAGTTTGATTATGATTAACTACGTGATTTATGCCTTCTTGAAGTGCATAACTCCCTTCTGACAGTTTCACAATCAGCTGCAGGGTCAAGGAGGAACCTCATCTGTAAGCTTATTGTAGATAAACCCCAAATGGTCTAAAGGTCTCATTTTAAATAGAGGAGCCAACTTCTGGTAGGCAGTAATTGAGGAGGAGGGGGGAAGTCACATGTTCTCCTAAGGTTNAAAGGGGCAGCTGCAATGTTTTCCTAAGGTTACTGAATATTTCAACAGAAGTTTTTATGGGAAAAGGGCTTTGATAAGAAAAATTATGCAGTGACAGCCCTAAGTGTGGTTTTACTTTGCTACCAGAAGCCGAAGGGAATTCTTGAAATGCGAAAATTTGGAAAGCATGGATGAAAAATATCAGGTGCTGTTGTACAGTACCTTGTGTTAGAAAGGGAGCACATGTTTGCTCTGCTTATGCCAAAATGTGGCACCTCAAAAGCAGTTCAGCACAACTGGTTTGGTGTACAGAAAATTGCTGGTATCCAAAAAGATAGAAATGTGGATGTGTCACCTTCTCACATTGCTGCATTTGTTGTTCCTGAGCTTATACATGTTCACATTAAAGACCTGTCTCAGTTATGAGCTCCAAAAACATTGAACAGCTAGGAATAAATCATTTTTTAAGGATACAAAACAATACTGTTTGAAACAGCACTCCCAGTGTTGCAGGTGTGCTGGGATAGGCACAATAAAGTGATGTCCTGCCTG